>CM046448.1:101182290-101392547 GCA_025506515.1 Flaveria trinervia | reverse complement strand
AAGGATAGATAGAACAAAGGAAGACTACCAAGCACTTATTTGACTAACGTTCATGTTGGATCAAGAAAGGTTGGTGCAACCAAAAACACTTAGACAAATTCGGTAAAACTAATAAATAACTTCCAAAGGCAAATTGAGTTCTTCCGAAGGCAAAAGCAGAACTTTTGAAGAGCATGTCTGAAGAATCTTCCGAAGGGAAACTCTAACTTCCGAAGACAAATTCTTCCTACTTCCGAAGTTCAAGACTTAGAAGAAACCAAGACAATGACTTCCGAAGTATGAAGATCTGAAGAAATCCTTAAGCCTCGGAAGAAGTAGCTTCTTCCGAAGTATAATCGACTTAGGAAGAACTTGTTCTTCCAAAGCCAGTTAACCTTCGAAAGATACTACTATGAAACAGTGGATATAAGTATGGTCCTTCTGACACTCCGTTGCAAATCTCTAATTACTGCATGGTGCTTTCCCATGCCCATGTAGTTGACCATAGTTTATTTCACTATTCATCTTTTATCAGTTAATACAATTATCAACTTTATTTGGTGACAAAAGGTAAGTCATGGACATGTCATGACTACCTTATCTTAGATAATACTTTATCTAAGATACTTTAACTTTACCATTATAGTATTTTCTTTAGTCATAGGTTTCCAGTTGGTATCAAAGTATATCCGGCTGTAGGTAGTAGTATATATAGTTTCTCATTATAACTCATGTAAAATGCTTGTAAGAATCTTGTAACACTTTTGAGTTGAGAAATAATATATACAAGTACCTTGAAAATTATTTCCTTGTGTTCTTTGTTACTTAGTATATTATTATCAACTCTTAGAGGGATTCTGCATCATCAAACCGAGTGTTATTAAGTGAGTTTGAGAGAAAACCAAGTGTTCAGTGACAAATATAGATCCTGCAATTGGTAGAGCTTTTTAGACTTTTGATATTGAGATCTTACTATCCAAATCAACCTTTTCTTCATTCATTATTTCACCACACTCAAATTTGGCCCTCAACCAAAAATCTGAAGTTGAGATGGGGACGATGACCAAAGCACCTATCATCACCCCTGAAAACTTTAGATCATGGAGCAGACGTATCGAAGGCTTCATCAGATATCAAGATGGCAAAATATGGCAATCTATCATCAATGGTCCTTACAGACCAAAGGTTGCAGCACTAGGAGGAAATGGTGCCATGATAGAGAAAGTTGTAGAAGACTAATCTGATGAAGACCGGAAAAAGTTGGACATTAATAGCAATGCTATGACTATTCTAATGATTGTTATACCTAACTCCATCATGCTGGGTTTTGAGCATTGTAAGTCAGTTAAAGAAGTGTTTGATGCATTGTCCCAGATGTACTCTAGCTCGAATGACTCCAAGAAAGATTCACTAAAGCAGCAATTTGAAAACTTCACTTACATTGCTGGAGAGACCCTCAACCATCAATACTTCAAGTATATGGATTTTATTTCCTCCCTTCTATCTTTAGGAATTTCCCTTGAATTGAGAGATCTCTCAAGAAAATTCATGAGTGCACTCCCAAATGAGTGGAAGATTTACTATGTCTCTATCAAGATAACAGAAAACTTGAAATCCCTCACCATGACTAAACTATATGGCATCCTTGATGGATATTGTGTAGAGATGGAGAACAAGAGAGATCACCAAATGAGAAGACCCTCAAGCCTTCCTGCTAGCAATGCTTTATTGGTTGCTGAAGGCATAGGACCCCCCAACCTCAGCGGTACCTGACTTATTCTTAGCAGTCATCCTGTTCTTCCGGGCCTTACATATATTCCCTAAGACTCCAAGGTCTCAACAGGCTCAGCAAAGTTCTTTTCAAGACAGTTGTGCCTTTGTTTCAAGAAATAAGCATTCTAGTGACTTTCAGTTTTGCTTTGATGATCTAAAGTGTTTCAGCCCAGATGATGTGGAGTATATGGATATTGTCCAACAAATGGCTCTTTTAACTTACCGGGCAAAGAAGTTCTTCAAAAGAACTGGAAGGCAATTTCCCCAAAACCAACTAACAACAAGTTTGGATTTGACAAAACAAAGGCCAAATGTTACAACTGTAACCAACTTGGTCACTTTGCCAGGGAATGTAAGGCTCCCAAATGAAATCCGAGAACCTCACATGCCTCCACACATCCGTCTAGACCTAAAGCCACTAGGAAGTCAACTAAAACAGTTGTTGTGGCTCAAGAAGTTGACTGGAGCTTAATGGTACCGAATGTGACACATGTTCAAGCACTGATGGCTGGAACAGATGACAACAAGGTAAATGAACATCTCTGTACTCCAGCTTGCATTACTAAGGTTAAGTTATATCAGGCCTACAATATGGAAATATAATCTGATATTGAGTCTTTAAATATCTTAAAATCTAATTTTAAAAGGGTTAAATCTGACTATCAAAGGAAAATTAAAGAGTTAGAGAAAATTGGGTCCTTGTTAAAACATGAACATACCAACTACAAGACTCAGATCAAAAATTTAATATCCAAATTGACTAAGACTCAAGCCTAGCTTGTCATAGTTAAAGCTCAAGTCAGGAAGCATGCTATTTCTAAGCAAAACTTCCAAGCTATTCTTGCATCATCCTCTCACTTAAAACTTTGTTATCAAAACAGAGGTGGTTGGGAATTAATGAAATTACTCCACCATACTCGTATGAGTCTATTTGACAACCAAGATATGATATTAAAGACAAGAGGTTCCATCTATTGACCCACCTTTCCATGAGTTAAAAAGTGATGCAACTATGGAGACCATAACAGGGAAGAACCAGATAAACCAAACCCCTCTCACCAGTGATGATCAACCCCTAACCACCAAAGCCAGAAGGAGCCAGAAGGAGCCAGGCTAAGGGAGCCAAAAAAACTACCAAAAAAGTGGTTGAGTTTAAGTTGAAGATAGATCCAAAACAAAAGGGTGTATTCATCTCAATAGGATTCCAGGTGGTTGGAGACTCTAATCCTAGAAAAGTATGTAGTACCAGCACACCTATCTAGGAAAAGGATCAGAAGTTAAAGGGAAAGATTGCTGATGAAGAAAAGAAAAGCAAGAAACAACAGTTCTCAAATTCCCAGAAGATTAACAGTGAATGCATAATGTGTGGTCTGAAAAACCATATGGCTAAAGATTGTTACTACAATCCTGCTAGCACACATTATGGAAATAATGTTAAGAAAAAAGCAGTAAGGGAGGGTTTCATATTTGGACCTTATCACATGGTTCAAGTGATGAAAAGGGAAAGCTTCTTTCTGAAGCAAGTTGCTTTTGGAAGAAACTCCTTCTGAAGGGAAAATGGCTTCGAAAGAAAAATCTAATAAAAATCAAAATAATAAGAAAGTTCCCTTGAAACCTTCCGAGAAGAAGACTACTTCAAAAGAAAAGATGGTGAAGGCATCTTCCGAAAGGAAAGAAGCTTCAGAAGAATGCCATGTGCTCAAGTTTCAACAAGCTCATCTACAATGATCAACCAAGGGATAGAATGGAAGATCAAAGAAGATATTGCAGCCCAAACCTCTTCTTTATAAACACTCATTGAACCTCTATGCATAATTTTTGGTTCAATAAAATCCTTATCATTGGAAAAGCCCAAGACCAACAAGGTTTGGGTTACTAATAAAAACTAAATTTTCACCTTATGTGCAGGCACATCCATATGACAAGAACAATAATATGTGGATTGTAGGTAGTGGATGCTTCAGGCACATGACCGGAAATAGATCTCTCCTTTAACAGTTTCAACATTTTGAGGGAGTTCCTATTCAATTTGGAGGTGAGGCTGGAGGATGCATTTCTGGCAGAGGGAGTGTATCTTACAGAAAGTTAATGGTTGACAAAGTACACTTTGTCAAATAGCTTGAACACAATCTTTTGGTCCTACAAGGGAAGCAACATAGAACATCTTATAAATCCAAAGTTGTTAACTCAATCACCACCCCATTACACTTATTACACATGGATCCATTTGGTCCCACAAGTATAATGAGCATTGGAAGGAAATCATACTACCTTGTTATTGTTGATGATTTTACAAGATTTACATGGGTATTCTTTTTGAGAACTAAAGATGAAACAACTGAAACTTTAAAATCTTTTATTCTTAAAATAGAAAATCAAATTGATCACAAAGTTAAGATAATTATAAGTGATCAAGGACTAAGTTTAAGAATCAAGTTCTTGACTTATTCTGTAACTCAAAAGGGATTGTCAAACAATATAGTGCTCCTAGAACTCCTTAATAAAATGGTGTTGCTGAGAAGAGAAACAAGACACTAATTGAGGCTTCTCGAACTATGTTGGCTGATTCAAAGTTGCCTATAACATTCTGGACAGAGGCAGTTAGCACTGCATGCTATGTGCATACAGAATTCTTGTAGTTAAGCCACATGAAAAAACCCCTTATGAGCTATGGAATAAGAGGCCACCGTTCATTGGCATTCTAAGGTCCTTTGACAGCAGCTGTACCATACTCAACACAAAAAAAATTGGCAAAATTTGCTGAAAAGTCAGATGATGTTTTCTTTGTTGGATATTCCTCTAACTCTATGGCTTATAGAGTATATAACATCAAAAATCAAAATTTGAGGAATGATCCAACATTGTTGTCAATGAGCACACTCCTTGTGTTAGACGGGATGGCCCTGATCATATTTTTGATTTAGAATTGTTTAAACCTTCTTATGAGAATGTTTTAGCTGGAACATGTACTCAAAGTGATTCTAATGATGACCAACTATTTGAGTTACCCAGACCTCTTCCAAGTTCTCCAAGAGTAGCTGAAGATCAAGCTCCCACTATCATCAGATCTGAAAGTATAACTATCTCAAGAAATTGTGGAGCTTCAACCAGAAGTCAACCTAGTGATCCTCAAAACTCATCTAGTGACATTACATAACACCAAGCTAATGGAAGTAACATTTTGAAGGAATAGGAAACTGTTAATGTTGCTTCATAGCCAACTGATAATGATGATGTTTCTCATTCATTCAACTAGTCCTCATCGAATGAGTTTGAAATAACAGTTGTTCCAAGTGTTTAAGCTCTGGAGAAAAATATGTCCAATATGGATCTATCTTTGCAACTAGAGGTGATCCCTAGACTTAGGATTCACAACACTCATTCAGCTAAGAACATCATAAGAGAAGTCTCTGAAGGTGTGAGAACCAGGAGAGAAACTAATAATAGGAATGTCTGCCTGTACTCATGCTTTTTATCACAGATGGAACCCAAGAATGTAGAAGATGCCTTGAAAGATAGTAGCTGGGTTGAATCAATGCAAGAGGAATTACTTCAATTCAAAAGACAAAAGGTTTGAAACTTATGTTAGCTACTATCTGGTCAAGTACCAATAGGCACCAAATGGGTTTTCAGAAACAAAGAGAGATGATAGAGGCTTGATAATCAAGAACAAGGCAAGACTGGTAGTTCAAGGATACACTTAAGAGAAAGGAATTGATTACATTGATGTCTTTGAACCTGTTCCAAGACTTGAGGCAGTGAGGATCTTTCTTGCTTACGCTACTTCCAAGAATTTTACTATCTACCAACTTGATTTCAAGTGTGCCTTTCTATATAGGGATATAGATAGGGAAGTCTATGTATGCCAACCTCTAGGATTCGAAGACCCGAGACACCCCAACTATGTAAGTAAGTTGGATAAAGCTCTCTATGATCTGCACCAAGCACTTCGGCTGTGATATGAGACTTTGTTTCAATTTACCCTGAAGCATGGTTACACCAGAGGTACCATTGACAAGACTTTATTCATAAGAAAGCTTGGGAAATACATCTTGCTCGTCCAAGTCTATGTTGATGACATTATATTTGGTTCCTCAAATGACCAAATATGTAGAGACTTTGAGAGCATCATGAAGAAAAAATTTGAGATGAGTTACATGGAAAAGATGGACTTTTTCCTTGGAATTAAGGTAAAGCAAAAGAAGGAAAGGTTCTTTATAAATCAATCTAAATATGTCTAACATTTTAGAAAGATTTTATATGAAAGATTGTAAGCCAGCCAAGACACCCATACCCAGAAAGCATAATTTTTGTCCTGACTCTGAAGGGGAGGATATTGATCAACATTAGTATAGGGCAATCATTGGGTCTCTGATGTATCTCATAATAATTAGACCTGATATTATGTTTGCAACATGCATTTATGCAAGATATCAGGCTACTCCAAAGGTGTCTCACCTAGTTGCTACCAAGAGAATCCTTAGATACCTCAAAGGAGCACCTAAGTTGGGACTCTGGTATCCAAGGAACAATAATTTCAATCTCTATAGTTATTCTAATAGTGACTATGGTGGTTGCAACATCAATAAGAAATAAACATCATAAAGATGTCAATTTCTTGGTTGAAGGATCATCTTATGGTAATGCAAGAAACAATCCTGTGTTTCTATATCAATTGTTTAAGTTGAATACATTATTGTTGCTAGTTGTTGTGCTCAACTACTGTGGATTCAAACTAGATGATAGACTATAGATTTAACTTTATGAGCACGTCTATCCACATTGACAACAAAAGTGATATCTCCATTACTGAAAATCTAGTCAAGCACTCTAAGACAAAACATATTGATATCATGTATCATTTCATTAGAGATATTCATGAGAAAATTCTGATTAAACTAATCAAAGTTGATTCAAATGAACAATATGTTGATTTGTTCACCAAAGCCTTTGATGAACAAAGATTTAAGTATCTCATTGCAGCTATTGGGATGATAAATAATGATTAGTCTATCTCATCTGAAAACCTTTTTAAAATGTCTCTTGTCTTTGTCAATACAATCTAAGCCCTATTACAAATGGTTTTTCTTCAAAATTTCACCAAGTATAGACTCTTCCAAAAAGGTATTAACCCTCGGAAGATGTTAAGTATATCTTCTGAAGCAAAATTCCTCTTAGGGAATTTTCTTTTCGGAAGAGTTTTTAGTCTCGGAAGAAGCATTTGATGACATATCAGATCTACTTCCAAAGATTTTAAACTCTTTGACTCAGAAAGCGGTTTACTCTTGGAAGTAAGAAATTTTCCTTCAGAAGTAAGATTGGCTTCGGAAGACGATTACCTTCAGAAGTAATTTATACCCTGAAAAAGGACTTACTATGTAAGGGATATCTTTGGGTCCCACAACTGTAGAAGGTAAAGATTGTCTTAATGATGTCAGATTATTTTAAATGGTTTTAACCTTACGACCCTTGTCACATCATACCCCCAAAACATCACCTCACGTTATTCATCCACCATTTTCACCCATTTAAATACTTCTGACTTACCCATTTTAATCTTTCTACCGATTTCACTACCCATTGCTTCCTTCGTCTCCAATTTACCTAATTCAAGATCATTTCTCTACTTTTTTCTCACAAATGGTGCTAAACCCTCAGCACATTCAAGTCGCACTCCTGGATTCATCCAAGGATGTTGACTTCTCTGAAATCATCTCCTTCTTAACCCAATCAACCTACTTCATAACCGTAACGATCAACCCCACCATGAATTCAAATAACATGGCTGAATTTTATGGAATTCATAGATTATAACACTAAATGGAGTTAGGAATTTGAGGTCGAGCATCTGTGGTCACCAGTTGATCATACCTGAACAACTTATTAGGGAGCATCTGGAGCTCTAAGATCAAGGCTCTCCTATGAAGTTTCCCAAGGCAGACATTGACGACATATATGCCTTAATAGGATATGATGGTGATGCCAGTAAGTCAACGGTGTACAACTTCAACTTCTCTTATCATTGAATGTTCCTGTTGCACATAGTCCTACACTGCTTGTCAAACAAGTTTGGAGGATGAGATCAAATCCCATATGAACTAGGATGCCTAGTTCTTGGGTTGGTAAGAGGCCTACGTTTTAACTACTCAAGGTTTGTGCTTATCAATTTGATGGGAAACCTTCAAAAGGAGACATTCTACATGCATCCCTGGTTCATTCAACATTTCATCAATTGTGAGTTGGACAAAGCAAGCTTGTCTATGCAGCTGCTCTACCTGTCCCTCACATGAGACTGGTCATCTTCAAAATTCTGAAGAGGATGTCCACTAACTTCACCGAAAGACATGATTGAGCATATAGCTCCTTATGACATCCCTGTTAACCCTATAGGTGATGAACCCACACCAGCAATTTCCCTCACAATACCAAATCTACCTTTCCACCCCAATCAAACACTTACCAAAGATGCTCCAAACGAACCCTCGTTCAATCTACTCTGATTGAACAAGTCCCTCCTGTTCTACCCAAAAAGACTAGAGTGAAAACATGGGCTTCCACTCGCTCTGAGGTCTCACCATCCTTCACTTTTGACCTTAATATGGGTATTGCGTCTCCTCAGTCTCAAACCCATGAGCCCAAAACCTAAGCTGAAACCACTCAGGAAGAGTCAGTATACTCTCCTAAGTAGCCAAAAAGGGACTGCCCTGTCAAAGGTTCAATGCCATTAGACATTAAGCAAAGTCCTGGGTCATTAGGCATAACCTCTATATCCTTTACTGACCTACTGATAGTAACTGATGAGAAGATTATGTCTCTTCAAGGAAATGAACTTGATTCACAAAACCCTCTCAAGAATCAATTGAGTCTAGAGAGACCTTTTATCTTTAGCCCCAATTAACAAGTCCAAACTAAGGTGAGTCCATTGATATGGAGGGACTCATGTAGATTCAGCTACCACTACTGAAGGAGCCTCCTTGGATCCTCAAGATAGTGGTAATGTCTCTAAGACTAAATATATGGCAATCATGCCCTTTGATGACTCTGAAAGAGACATCATTAGGCAAGGGAAGCCAGGGTGCCAAGAAACCATATCTGGTGGTAAGGATGAACATACTAGGTATGTTACCTCATCTACCCATGATTCTTCAAAAGAAGATGAGGGAAGTTTACAACTCACCATTAGAGAACTACTCTCTAAAGTCTCAAACCTTGAATCTAAGGTTAAGACTTTAGAGGATAGGTCTGCCACTCAGCAACTTGAGATTAACAATCTCAAGGCCAAACTAGCTAAAAAACAGATTGAGAGATCTATTAGGCACATACCAATTTAGGTCTTATTGACCTCTTCCTCTAGCTCATCAAGCTCTTAGGATGATGCTACCAAAAAATGGAAGAGTGTTAATAGACAAACATAGGAGGAACCACAAAGTTTAGCTATATCAACTTTAACTTCACGATACCCTACTCAACAAGCAACAGTTTTTCCCAATCTTCCTCCAATTTATCTTAAAATGGACCCAAGGATGCTCAAAGATCTAAATAGGTTCTTTTCCAAAGTTTTTGATAGGATCTTCCATCAAATAAACAAGGCCAGATGTTGTTCTGGTGTACTTTGGAGCTCAAGAGCTTCAAAGGTTTAATGCACCTTCTACCACCATCCAAGAAGTTGGTTAACCAAAAGCCCACATTGAACCTGAGATTGAATTCGAAAGGGAAATGAGGATTGGTGGCCCAGCAACTGAAACAGTTGGGACAGAAAGTGCATTTCCACAGACTTCCAAAGCTAAGTCAAAGCCTTGGAAGAACCAATTCAATCTTCCAAAGTTGAGATGGAAGCTGCGTAAGGGTTATTCTCTTTATCCGATGATTTAATTATCACATATGCAATCCTTGAACTCGTATCTGAGGTAAATAGTGAGGATTTTCTCAACCGACCCCTTACTCAAACAACATCATTACAGCATGCTCCAACCACCACCTCCTAACCTGAAACCTCTACATAAGAACCTCCAAATTCTAAAACTTCCAAAGACAACAAATGGAAAAGGAAAATGACTGTGAAAAAGCTTCAAGAGGAAGAAAGGTTAGAGAAGATTAAAAGAAAAGGTAGACTCCCTACTAGAAAGTTGCTAGCTGTAAGTAGTGAAGCATTAGAGGAGCTAATTGAGTTTGAGAAGCCAACCATGCTACAAGTTGAACAAAAGGAAGAAGGGAAGAAGCAGCAAGGTTGGCTTTATATGAAGAAAGGGAGAGAAATGATAGCTTTCCTAAGCTCCAAGGGATTCTCTCTTGAGGAATTAACCCCTTAAAATAATGATATTATCTTGTGCCTTTTTAAGAATGAGCAAGATCAAATGGAGAAAGAGAGAAAGAAGGCTGCAAAGGAGAAACCAAGGGAGTAGAAGAAGGAGGAGAAAGAAGCTAGACTCATTGCTATCAACAAGATAGGTGATAAAGCCTGGATGAAAGACTATCTGAGGGCTCTTGGCTTCTCTGGTAGGCAAGTGGGTCCTATGTCTGAGAAGACCTTGCAGCGGTATGTCAGTGACATCAAGGCTGACATTCACTCAGGGAAAAGGAAAGAGATGAATAGAAGGGGATAGGGGATGACTTTCAGACCAACACCTCAACCTCAACCTCAACCTCAACCCCAACCTGAACCAATCCCTTTCCCTTTTCCCATCAAAACCAAGCCTACCTTTAATCAAAATACTCCTAAAGCCACATTATATTCCGTACTTTCTTCCTCACCACAAGCACCTTAACTACCCATCCTCAAACTCAAAACACTTCCCAGAACCCAAACACCACTACCTACCCAACAACTGTCACACCCTCAAAATCTACGTGTGGAGTTTTACCGCGAGGCGTGTGAACAAACTAGTATCACAGTCACTAGTTACTCAGAACGACACTATATGCCACATTTAAAACAAAACCAAACAAAGTTCAAACTTGAAAACCATGTAGAAGCATTTAGTAAATAAAACAAACCCAAATATAAAAATGCATAATTAGGCAAAACACACGCCAACCCAACAATTTAATATCCATAAATAACAACCAACAATAATGTCTTTTAAATAGAGTCTTAGAATGCATGTTGGACCCGTGTTGTGCTCCTAATGGCAAGCAGAGTTAACGACTTGAGAATAGCATACTAAAATGTCAACATAATGGTTGGTGAGTTCAAGAGTTTGCGTTTAATATAATCAATAACATTTACATAACATAAGAAGTGTATAGAATAGATAGCTAGTCTATCTCCTCTAGTAATAACAATAGTGATTCACGATTGAATCTGATTTTGTTGCGTTTGTTTCCTCCCACCATGACTTACCAGGTCGTGACGAATGTTTGTGTTTAGGACAATATTGCACCCGTTTGACCTCGAGTCGCACAGGTGGGGCTTGTCAAACCCAGTAGTACTACCCAATATTTTCCACTAATTACCATTATTAACGATCCGAAAGTGTAAGGACTTTCAAGGTATTAAACACTATGTTAAAACATACACAACTTATAATAATAAAATACCGTTTGAGTACAAGTATGCTACCTCCCCTAGAAGAAGGTTTATAAAAATAGAGGGGGCATGAACTCACCTGGTGTGTAAAGTAAATGAATAAAAAGACTGGTGATAGGTGCAAAGACAACCCTTTAAAGGTTACCTAGAACACACACAAGTAATAAATACGTGTACAAAGAAAAACTTAATAATCCTAGGTTAACCTAGTTGACGTGTTTGACCCATTTGACCCGTTGGTGACATATTAGTTGAAATATCATTTAGTCAAACATAATAAATTAACATACTTAAATATCATTCAAGTTATTCACACATATCACATCATCAACCCAAGTTCTACCAATGTCATCATACTACATTAGATTATCATACAACTCATGTGAATCTCAAACAATCAACATGCTCAACAATGATCAATATCAATCCCAAACATAATTCCCTAATCACTCACCATAATGCATCATTATGTACAATCATCAAGAACCTAAATTCCCTAAATGATCAATCAAGTATCCATACAACCCATTTAATAAATTCCACCATATTAGACATCATTAACAAGCATTCTAACATGATCCTGATATTATGAACATGCCTAATTCACCATATCCAACGTTCCTCACAAATAAAGTTTCCCTTTTGGGAATATAACACCCAAAATCATTCATAAATTCATCAATTTTATACCTAATCAAGCTCATAACTATCATCTAGGCATGACCAACATCATCAATTCATCATAATTCATAAACCTCATATCCAAAAGTTTCTACTTATAGCAAGGTATGAACAAGCACTAGATTTCATGATCTTCTTGAACAATCCATGTAAATTAACATCAATGCAATACAACTAACATCATACAATCATCAAATCATGATCAAATCACAAAATCATACATTTCATATGAAAAAAGTTTCCCTTTCGGGAAAGTCATATCCAAAATCCATACATTCATCAACTTCAATATCAAATTCTATAATAACATCCCTAATATAGTTCATAGCAATCATAACAATCCATCTAACATATACCAATAGTCAAAACATGAATTTCATGAAGAAAAAGTTTCTTTTTAGGCAATGTATGAACTACATGATCAACTCATGGATTTTTTGCATAATCAACATAACTCAACATTCATACAACCTAACTAACATCATATTATCATCTAACAATCATCAACTTCATCATTTCTTCATCAATTTCAAATTAGGTTTTAACATGGACCAAAAGTATGAAAATCTTGTTAGAAACTCACCTTAAAACATGTAAAGATGATTATTAACACTTGCTAACTCTTGTAACTAATCAAAATCAATGCTTGGTGCTTGTTTTTGATCAAAATCGAATGGTGAGGGTGGGGAGAAAGGGTTGTGGCCGAAATTGGGTGTAAGGGGGGATAGGGTTTTGTTAATTTTGGTAATATTTAGTTTAAAAGGTAATTACAAATTAAACCCCTCTTATTTAAATTTAGTAAAAGTTAATCTTTTAACACTTTTTAAATAGTTTTAACTACAATATACAAGAATTATTAACCAACAATAATAATCATAAATATTTACAATAAATCACACAACACACGAAATATATATTACACGTTGTCACATAATTGCGTAAAATTCATGAAATAAATATTTTAAATTCTATAAATTCATGAATTACATAATCACAACTAATAATCAAAATTATTAATTAGATTATTATTCTTTATCATAGATTATTATTATTAAGTCACCAACGTACAACGACAACTAACGGAACTAACGGAGTTTGGTAACGGAAAATTACCAGATGTCACAACAACCACCTAAGCCATCCTCTCAGCCTTCCAAACATCTCTCCTTAGAGAAAATTAAAGAGATCAAGATGATGCTTATCAAATGTACCACTTTGAGCGACATCTCTTGTGAGAAGGGGGCAGTCAAGCTAACCTACGTTGATGGCTCCTCATGTTCCCTCACTAGAGAACAATTTCTTGATCTTCCTAGAGGAACATTAGACCAAGTCGCTAAACTCCTTGCCCTCAACTCTGATTCACTAAATGAAGAAGAGAATAAGCTAAAAAGAAGGTCGGTGACTATGTTGGATTTAACGAAAGGGGATAAAGTACCAAGTTAGCCCCTTGTGCCAAGAAAAAAGATCATCTAGTGGAGGTTGAAGACTTTTATCACAACTTTGTTATTGAGAGAGAGAATGGTGAGATAAACAGGCTCAATGCCTCATCTTTTCTACACTTAAGCAGGTTTGATATTGCTAAATTAGCAGAGAAGCTATTCTCCAACCCCTTCAACTCCGAGACAGCTACTCATGTCAGAAATCATTTGAGTAGCCTTCATCTGGCCGAGCTAACTGCTAGGACCAAGATTGAAGAAGAGTTGAAGCTAAGAGAGAATATTAAAGAGAAGAACCAGCAACCAAAGGCAAAGTCTTTCTTTAAATGGTTGAAGGTCCTAAACTTAAGTCTATAGTTAGATAGGAGTATGAATAAAACTCCCATCAACTAACTCTATTCAGGGGGGCATAACAGAGGGTGCATCTTCTTTAAATGGTTGAAGGTCCTAAACTTAAGCTAAAATAGTTGGATCTCCTGTCCACAAATGATTTATACAAATTTCCCAGCACCACATTAGGGAAGAACAAAGAAATAGATAAACATCTTCTTTCCCTAGTGCTGAAGGTTTTGAGAAATAGGAATAAGTGGGTTTTGGTAGCATTAGCCTAGGGGAGTTTGTTGGATCAAGAAAGGCTGGTGCAACCAAAACCGAACACTTAGACAATTTTGGTACAACTAATAAAGAACTTCCAAAGGAAAATTGAGTTCTTCCGAAGGCAAAAGCAGAACTTCCAAAGATCATGTCTGCAAATTCTTTCGAAGGGATACTCTAACTTTCGAAGACAAAGTCTTCCTTCTTCTGAAGTTCAAGACTTAGAAGAAACCAATAAAATGACTTGGGAAGTATGAAGATCTGAAGGAAGCCTCAAGCTTTAAAAGAAGTAGCTTCTTCCGAAGTATAACTGGCTTAGAAAGAACTTGTTCTTCCGAAGCTAGTTAACCTTCGAAAGATACTACTATGAACCAGTGGACATAAGTATGGTCCTTCTGACACTCCGTTGCAAATCTCTGATATATTGCATGTTGCTTTCCCAGGCTCATGTAGTTGAACATACTTTATTCCATTGCTCATCTTTTTTTAGTTAGTACAATTACCAACTTTAGTTGGTGACAAAAGGTAAGTCATGGACATGTCATGACTAACTTATCTTAGATAATACTTTATTTAAGATACATTAACTTTAACATTGTAGTATGTGCTTTAGTCATAGGTTTCCAGCTGGTATCAAAGTATATCCGGCTATAGGTGGTAGTATATATAATTTCTCATTATAACTCATGTAAAATGCTTTTAAGAGTCTTATAAAACTTTTGAGTTGAGAATTAATATATACAAGTACCTTGAAAATTATCTCCTTGTGTTCTTTGTTACTTAATATATTATTATCAACTCTTATAGGGATTCTGCATCATCAAACCGAGTGTGATTAAGTGAGTTTGAGAGAAAACCAAGTATTCAGTGACAATACCGATCATGTAGCCAATCTCCCACCAAATGAGAGGGTCAAAGCCTTCCAAGAAGAAAATCTTTTTTCAATTTATTTTACCATTAGAGCCCAAGCAAAGACCGGTTCATATTTGCACCAACATACATCCCAATATAAGTGAGAGGCAAAGAGCCTACTTTATATTTTAGTCTTGAAGCCATAGCTAAGGCCTCCTAAGTATCAACTCCAATGCCATATAAACTGCTTTTTTACCTCCAAACTAGAGGCAAGAAAGAAGCATCTTAATATCATTTTAAGATTAATTCCATTTATACCAGACCAATCCCCCACAAAAATTATGTCATCCGCATAGAAAAGACGTGAGATCAAAGGGCCATTAGGTGAGACTTTTATACCATGAAATAGACCCAACTCTATGGACGAATTCATCATGAAATTTAAACCTTCCATGGCCAATATAAAAAGGAAAGGAGCAAAGGGGTCACCTTGTCTAACACCCCTTCTAGAAATGAATTCGAGAGAAGGTGATCCGTTGATTATAATGGAGGTAGTAGCTGAGGATAAACACCCATTTATCCATAATCTCCATTTTGGAAGGAATTCATTTGTTCCATTACTAACATTAAAAATTCCCAGATTTAAGAATCAAAGGCTTTTTGAAAATCCACTTTAAAAATAAAACCTTTCTTTTTTGTTGATTTAAGCCACAAGATCATTTCATTTATAATTAATGACCCATCCATGATATTTCTACCCTCTACATAAGCAATTTGATAACTTTGTAAACTTTGAATCATACGTTTTAGTCATCAATCATAAAGCTAAATGATTAATTAGTTTACCACTGAAATACATTACAAACTTAATTAACCAAACGTCACCAAATAAGATTATATCAAGAAACCTTATATCAAAAATAAAATTAACCAAACTTAAATCACTTAAACACCCACTTAAACATCACCCTCAGTTTATCAAAGGCACCCGATTAACTACTCAGCTAAGCCATTAACTCCCTAAACCCACCCTTAATCGGCTAAACACTAAGCAATTCCCTTGACCGCCACCTATCATAACCTAGACACTAAGCAACACACAAACCTGCCACCTATCTCTAATGGGCGACTAAGCAACCCTAAGGACACCACCTCACCACCCTAATGCTAGATGTAATCATAACTAGCTCCACTACATGAATACTTGGCCGATGGATCTTCCACAACCATCATTTCTCAACTACACACCACTACACCATCACTCTCGATCCTTTATCTCTCGATTCTACATATCCATGAGCACCCACATTGAGAACCACCATAAACCAACACAACACAACCATCAACCGGCCTCCAAGATTATCAACACTTCCTTGTCTCGGTTTTCAAGTCACAAACCATCTCATCATCATCTTCTCATCTACCACTATTCTGAATTCAAGAACATGAAGATCAAGCACCAAGAAGACTACCTTAACCAAACCATCAATCCCCTAGTTACTCTTTCATAAAAAGTTTAGATTCTTAAACCATCTTTAAAAGATCCATATATGTTTAAAATAAACACATATGATCTAACTCCTTGAAAAAAAATCTTTAAGAATAATCATGCAAACCACATAAACTCTGATTTTCTTTTAAAACAGTAAGAATAGAGGTTTAAAAATAAGAAACCTCTTTACAAGTAAAGGTTTTAACATAAAGATTGCAATAAAAAGAGTAAAAACCTAATATTCTTGATGAGTTGAATTAAATACCTAAATGACTATGATTATAGGAATAAAATTAGAAAATTATTAGAAAATATTAGAAATAGCTTTCTGTGAATTTTGGTGTAGTTATGATAAGTAAATTAATTTATATAATTATTTAATTTAATGAAATAAAAGTATCATCCGGAAGTTTCGGACCTGGTAAAAACCTAGAAAATTTATATAATGGACCTTATATTTTATAAGAATTTCTAGACAAATTTCATAACTTAATTCAATTCATTGATATGACTGAGTTATATAATTTAAAACCTTCTGTGATTGGAAAATAAGAAGAAATAGCAAAAAGGCAAAATAAATTATGCAAAATTTATATAAAATATGATTCCTTGAAAAGAACAGTTTGTATAAAATTCGGAACTTTTAGAGATATTTTACTATTAATGCTAATTATAAAACTAGTAAAAATCATAGAAGTTTTACTATTATGAGTTAATAACCTCAAAATTTATGATATAATATAGATTTCAGAATATAGATCCTGGTAATTTTGAGAACCCGTAGGTATTTTTACTGATTTATTTGAACATTGTAAAAGTACTAGAAAAATAACTGAAATTGGTTATTATTTGAAATTTTTTACATATTAATCTGGATTTTTGGATGTTTCTGCTATCAAAATTTAGTGATATATGGATAATTGTAATACTACTTTAAAATCATTATTTATAAGTCCTGGAAATTTTAAAGAAAATAATATTTATTTCTAACCTATAAATAGTTTTATAGGATTTTAGCTAGAATAAAAGGTGAGCTTCATAGTTCTTTTTTTATATTTATGATATTTGGGAGAATAGCATAATGTTTATGATTGATACTATTATAAGTAAGATTTGAGATTACTGCCATTATGTTACAATCATTAATTCGGATGTGAAACTGTCTAGTAATATAGGTAGCGTTACTTAGGAAAAATATTTTTTGCATCAACAGGATGAGTGTTGAGATGCTATATTATCTTATTTTTGTAATTTGTATTTGTGACAGTTATGAATCACTTGACTGATAAGTAGGTTTGGTTGTAATCTTATTTAAATTGCATCAATATATATTTTGTTTTGAAAATAAACCTATAATCTCACCAACTTTATGTTGATTATTTTAAGTATGCTTTTTTAGGTATTCATAATGACTAATGGTATTATGTTCTCATTTGATATTTACAATGGCTGGACGAGGTGATGGGGAAAGTTTGTGTCAAATTACTATTAACATGTACCATCTTAGTCTCACGGTGGACGCTCATCTCCATCACTACTGAAGATGTAGTGGTTAATTAGCACATTTTGATATAGGATTATATTAAATTTTGAGTACTAATTATGATGTAACCTGAACTGATATTATCTATGGAATATATTAATGTATTATGTTTATATGTTTATTGCATTTCTACTTTATAGTCAATGCGTTCTGAGCTAATTAGTCATAACCAAACATTTCATTCTTTCATCGAGATGTGACAGCATTCTTGATTTTCAGCATTATAAATGGGGAGATAAGTAAGTCTGCATCAACGGGATGAAGCTTTTGAAATCTATTATTGATGAATATGGGCCGAGAGAACATCGGTTCCAAGAATTTATGGAGAAAAAAGCACCTAGCTTCCTCTTTAATGACGTTTGGGTCCGAGACCCACACTCCATTGACGTTTACTCCATTTATTCTCCTTTTCACAACATTAGATTTAATCATCCCATGAAAGAAAGTTGAGTTTTCATCTCCATCAATTACGCATTTTAAGGGCACCTTTTGTTTCAAGTCTTGAGCTTTTCGATTATTTAGTGAAAACTTTTATGATTTTCTCCATTTCTCCAGGTGATCATTTGATAGGTGAGAGACTTCCATTTTTAAGTCAATCTCATCAAAAAAAAATTAGATCTTTTAGTCTGGTATTTTTCGTTTCTTTTGCTTGCATCCTCTAATTTTTAATTTCCATTTTCATGTTACAAGTCTCTTGGCAAGAATAATATCAACCTTGATTGCATTAATAGATGGATGGCAACTTTTTCTATAATTGGTCTTAATTTTGGATTCGATAACTATGATTTGTAGAACTTAAAATGTACATGCCCAATGTCAACATATATCGATAAAAGAATGACTGGGGAGTGGTCCGAACTTTCTCGAGGGAGAGCCAAAACCGTAGCAGTAGGCCAATTTTGAAAGAAAGATTTGCAAACAAGCATACAGTCAAACTTGCTTTATTTTGCAGTGCTACTATCCATATATGTAAATTGTCTCCCATTAATTTTGTATTCATGAAGACACAAGTCCACTATGAAATTGTTAAAATCCATGGCAGAAGTGTGATTTAAGATTGAATTAAACCCCATGGAATCCTGTAGTGGTAAAATCCCCCAAAAATATCCATATGCCTTGAATAACTTCCTTTTGGTGCTTTAATCTACTCCACAAATCTCATCCACGGGACATATTGATGGTTAAATGGTTTGCACGTAACTAAAAGTTAGTGGTTCAAATATTGTTAGCTGCAAGTTATGATGTATTAATCTTATAAGTTCTAGGAATAGTTGTTCAAAATAATAATACAGAATATCAATGGGAATTGATGGGCCTATATCACACCTAAAATCCAATGCATGGACCTTTCTTGGATTTACTTATTATACACAACGAAATACTTCAAACAGCACGAATTACATCCTTTTAACAATACATTACTCAACCAAACACACACACATTATCCTTGTATAGTTTGATGTCAATTGTACTCGTCAGATATTGCAAATCACTATACTTACCAAAACATGTTATCAACTTTAACAAGTAAAAAAGTAATTAATAATATACACTTGCTTTATCAAAAAAAATCATTTATTTCCAAATTCAAACCAAAACCAGTAATTCCCATCTTAAAATTCCAACACAGTTGATTAAGTTATTATATAAGATTTCCCACATGAGAACATGCATATATGCCGACATTGCACACACTCGTAAAGGACACACTCGCACTATACTATTAACACACACACATAAAATGCACACCCACATTTGCCATTTTATGTCCATATATTTTCCAATTTTTCAAAACACATGGTTGTTTAACTTTGATCTTACATGTTTATAGAACCACACTTTATCACACTTAGTTGTTAGCTACACATGAATTGTACCAATTATGTCGGACCCATTGGTAACATACGACACACACGTGTTTCCTATCAAATGGACTAAACACACTTAATTTTACCAGTAAAATGAATATTACACACACTCACTTTCCATATTACATCGAGTTCTCCTTTTTAGGTTAAAAAAATATCATACTAAAAATAAGAAAGAAAGAAGAGCAAGTCTGAAGATCCTCTAACGAGATCATTAATCAAACACTTAAATAATAGGATATGTCAAGAATTCAAGATCCATTGAAGATGTCCTCTAATAAGATTCTCAAATCATTATATAATGTGTAAGATAAGAAGATCCTCGAAAGTAATCTCTAGAAGCCTTCCTTTGATGTCTATCAACTAGACTCTAAACAAATTATACTTAGCTCAGTGATTAAGTGTTAGATCAGTGATCTAGGTTTGATTGATTAGAGAGTATTGCAGCGGAAATCAAACAATGAATTAGACAATTCACAAGAACACAATTGATATTCAATATAAAAGTAAACGGTTATAGAGAGAGAGAATTTTGCGAAAGATATTTCATTCAATATGCGCTTTCGTGGTAACAGAATGTCACACGTACAATTAGTCAACATCTCTTATATAGGAGATGTGACGTCTGCTGATGTCACTTGATAGTGACATCTAATAGAATTATTCAAACTACTTATAGTTAACACAACTACTGAAGATGGCAAACAGCTGACATCTCTTCCAAAAATACTAAGTGTTAACTATCACTACAACTACTGAAAAGAAACTACTGAAACTACAAAGACTGAAGAACATGCTCTTCAGTCGTTTTACAAGTACTGAAATAGAAATAAACTACTGAAAGGAAACCATCACAACAAACTGAATAATTCTTCAGTGTTGTAACAAACTCTGAAGGCATCAGTACTTGTACTTGAACTTCAGCTATTGTCATTAACTGATGTCTTCAGCTGTTGTCTTCAGTCTTTGTACTTCAGCTGTTGATGTTCAGACTTTGGTCTTCAGCTGTTGAAGTCTTCAGTACTTTAGTCTTCAGCTTTTCAAGTCTTCAGTACTTTAGTCTTCAGCTGTTGATCTTCAGACTTTGGTCTTCAGCTGTTGAAGTCTTCAGTACTTTGTTCTTCAGCTGTTGCTCTTCAGACTTTGTCAAATAGCTATCAAGTCTTCAGCAGTTGTTGTGATGTCTGTGGGACTTAGAGGTTTTTCTGATCAGGCTCATTGGTTCTTTTGGTCCAACAAACTCCCCCTGAACCAATGCAGCCAAAACCTCTAAACTTATTGAAGATGTCCCACTTATTATGGCAGAAAGATTGGTCTTTTTGTCTTCTAGATCAACTCAGAAGTGACCCATGTAAGCACAGGCCTGGGAAGAAGTCTCAATGATCTGTTTGGCAAAGGATGAATGGGAACTCTCCTTGGGGAACTGGACACAGAGCTGTTACCCCATCCATGAGATCTACTTCCCAACAATGAGTCTGTATGACTCCCTTGTATAGGCCTCAAGGAAGGTTATTGTTCCTCCATGGTAAGCTCTTCAGCTCCTCCTTCAAAATGTGATTCTGGCCCATAATACTCAGATAGGTATTTGACCTGTTTCCCATTTTTGAGTTCCACAGTTGTTATTACTCTATAAGCAAATCATCTGGGTGATTACCCTCTAAGAACAACTGGAGCTCATTCTTTCTAACTTCCTCAAGCCTCTTATACTAACCCCTTTTTCACCATTTTATTCTCCAGCATCTTTTGTGGGGTCAGTTTAGCTTTATAGGCTTTCTTGAAGTCATCTAGGATTTCCCAGGGTGATACTACAAAGACCAGTGAGATCACTTCATCTACAATCTTCTTCACTTGGCCAATGTATCTCTGTGGAATGTTTTTCTTTTGAATCCTATGAGACACCTGGGATCAGGCCAAATCCTCACTCTCTCCTTTTGATATTGAAATGTATGTTTAAGAGTGTATATCTGAGAGCATGCTTCTTCATGTTGATGATTGAAGATGTGGCAGCATATGCTTTGTCAACTCTTCTCAACAGTTCCTCATCATGTTGTTTGTGAAGCTCTTCTTTTTCTAACTTCACTTTCACAGTTTGTCTTTGAGACTCAGGAGTAACTGTTGGAGGGTGACTTGTGGCCTTAGGCAACTGTATAACAGCTGAGAGTGGCAGCCTATCTTCATCTTCATCATTATCTTCTTCATCTTCTTCTAGCCTCAGTACCCTTCTCTTCCTCTTCTGGGGTACATCATCGGCTATTGGTTTTGAGGGTAAGGGAATGGTTGGTGGGTTGTGGTTGTGGTGGTTTTTGGGATAAAGGGATTGTTTTAGTGGGTTTTGGTGTGGGATTTTGACAGGCTGTCTAGCATTTTGGATGTGAGTTTGGCTTTAGATTGCTTGACTAGTTCAGTCCTGCTCCCAGCACCAGCTTCATTTAAGGCTTCAATAACCAATCCTTTGGTATATACTTCAGACGAACAGATCTTGGTGGTTATTTCCAAGATGTTGTCCCTGGACCATGCCTTGATTTCAATCAATGATCTACCAAGATACTTAGCTATGAACCTGATCATGATTTCTAGCCTTTCCCTTTCCAACACATCATAACTTGCCCATCTAGCTTGGATTTCTTCAATCTCCAGTCTTCTGATTTCTGAGTCAAGTTTTTCAGTGTCGTGACCTTGCCTAAACAACTGATCAATGATGTTATCCATTGATCGGCTGTGTTCCGCATCAGCCTCCTTCACCATTGTCTCCAAGTCAGTCTCCTTTTCATTCTTCCTTTTCTTGTATGTGCATGAAAGTCTTTAGTACTTTCAGTCACTTTCTCCATGTCAGCTTCCTTCACCTTCTCCTTCTCGGTTTCTTTCCTATCTGCAATCCTCTTTCTTTTTGCTTTCACTGACTGAATCTCCCCTTTTTGGTTGCAAGGGTTGATTTGTCAGAAAGCCTTTTGCTCACAGCATCCTCTATCAAGGGTTGTATAACTGAGGGAAGCCTCTCATCAAGGGTTTTAAGCACTATATCAGTGATAGTTGATGTGATGAGAGGTAAGGAATGTTGAAAAATAGCAGCTATTTGCTCAGGGGGTTCTGTCCCTGAGAAATAGTGCCAGAAGCAGAGGCAGGTGGCTGAGTGTTTTGGAGTGGCTCTGTGTATGGGAGACCTTCAGAAGGGTGCCATATGTGGGGTTTGAGGGGTAGATGGTCTTTGATCCTGAGAAATTTTGGCAAGCAGCTCTTTGAGTCTGCTCACCTCATCCTCGAGGATGGTGTTTTGGGCTAAAACATCATAAAAGAAGCCCAGGTCATCATCAGTGTTTACTAATCACCTGACCTCCTGATAGAATCAGGATGAACATGCTCTGAGTGTAGATCAGTAGTAGCATGCCCCTTGGTCATGGTACTGGGGACTTCCTGCCTCAGGACCATGTCCTTCATCAGCAGTTGCCTCTGGTGAGGTCTTATGAATGTTACCAACTTCAGCCTGATCATATGCTGAAGCAAGAGAAGTGGCAGCCTCACCAAAGTTCCAATCTCCTTTTCTACACTCGGAATGGAACATTGTAACCCCTGTGCTGTGGGTTATCAGAAGCACTGTGGTCCTCCCCCTCAATGGTTGAGGTATGCCCAGTTGTAATTGGTTTCTGGGGAGGGGGTGAGGAGTGCAACTGACTCAGCACTTGTGCAACAATAAGTGTAGGACTTGGAGGGGCGGTTGCATGTGGAGATTGGGTAGAAGCAGATTGCACCCGGGGTGAGTGGTGCGCTTCAATGGTAACCCTCTCAATTGAGATAGGTTCCAGCAATGTGGGATCCCCAACATTGGTTGCAACAGGACCCTGTTGAGAGGATACCTGTGCGGCTTTGGCAGGTTGAGTCTTTGACATAACTGGGGGGTTAAAACCAGTATGTGTGACTTTTTTGTGGTACAGGGCATCCTCAGGGGACTCATCTCCCTGAGTAGCCTTTTTTGGCTTTTTGGATTTTTGTGTTGGTGGTGGGGACTCTGGATTTGGAGGTGGTGGCTGTGGGTTCCAGCTGTGGGGTTTTCGCAGCTTGGCAGCCTGTTTGAGTGATTGGTCTGAGTTGTGCCTGGAGTATACCTCAGGCAATACAGCCATGGCAGGGACTCCAAGGCCAACAAGTCCCTCAGCTTTCAGCTAGTTCTCTATAATGGCCATGATGAACCGAGGATATAATATCCATCGGTTAGCAATAGGTTTTGAGGCCATATCCTTAACTTCAAGAAAAATTATTTTAGAAAAATTTAAGTTTTGTTGCTCAAGGATAGAGAAGAATACCTGCTGCCACCTGTCGACATTTGATCCCAAGAAGAAGTCTTAGGAGCTAAGCAAACATTCACCATATGAAAAATAAGACGTTTTGCATCATGGAAATTCTTCTTTAGGATGGTAAAGGCGCTAAGGTTACCCTGGTATCCATGGTGGGCAAAGGATAGATCAGTGGTGCCCTTTGGATACCCAGCGGGGAAAGTGGCATCATCCAGTTGTAGGGTTTGGCGAAGGATTGCCGGAGTGATGACCACCTATCGGTTGTTGACGAACGACTGGAGAGTCGGTGTTAATTCTCCCAGTGATGAGGGTGACGTTTGTCCAGAACTGATGGAGGGATTCGGCATGAATGGTAGGATTTAGAAGGAAAGCCGTTTTGTAGGGAGAATGGACCATTAGATCAATGGCATTATCGAACTTTGTCCAGAATGGTGATTTGGTAAGGTAGGCAACACAGTTGTGTCGTGGTTTAAGCTTCATGGTCGCCATTAATGTGAGAGAAGATGTGGAGGTTTTGAACGTTAGGTTTGGAGATAATGAAGCTCTGTAAGATTAGGTATTTATAGGGTCAGGGTTAGAAAACAACTGAAAGGTCAGAGGTTGAAACAACTGAAGTCTTGGTTTTAGGCATCAGCAGTTATAAAACTACTGAAAACCATGGTTTTGGCTTCAGATGTTTGAAAACAACTGAAGACTTGGTTATAGTCATCAGTAGTTGTGAAACTACTGAAAACCTTGGTTTTGTCTTCAGGTGTTGTAAACAACTGATAACTTGGTTTTAGTCATCAGTAGTTGTAGAACTACTAAAGACATGGTTTTGTCATCAGTTGTTGTAAACAGCTGAGGACTTGGTGTTAGTCATCAGTAGTTGTGAAACTACTGAGGACATGGTTTTGTCATCAGCTATTTAGGGTGAAACAGCAGTTGTAGAAACAACTGAAGAGAAAGTTCTCATCAGTAGTTTTCGTCAATTCTTAGCTTTTCAGCTGTTTCATACTATCCTCAACACTTACTCATCAGTCTTTTTTGATGTTTTCAGTTGTTTCATAGGATATCAGTACTTGATCTGTGTTCAACTGATATCATCAGTTGTTTTAATAGAATCAGTACAATATGTGATATGATTACTAATGATCATCAGTACTTAGTTACTGAGATCATCAGTAGTTATCACTTATTCTAGCTGCAGCATACCAAGCCTTAACACTAGTTTTGGAAAGTAAACTATCCAAAGGCTTAGTAAAAATGTCTGCAAGCTCATCAGCACTAGGCACAAACTTTGGATCAATCAGACCTTTTTCAAACAGTCCCTAATAAAATGATGTCTGATCTCTATATGTTTGGTCCTAGAGTGTGGGACTGGATTTTTAACAATGCATAGAGCTGAAGCACTATCCATTAATAATGGAGTCTTAGTCTCTGTAATGCCATAATCCAAAAGTTGGTTCTGAAGCCAGAGTACCTGAGAAGTACAATTTGCACTGCAATGTACTCTGCTTCAGCAGTGGATGTAGCAACAGATGTTTGTTTCTTACTCTGCCAAGAAATCAAACAGTTGCCTAGGAATTGACATCCACCAAAAGTTGACTTTCTGGTTAACTACACCCTGCATAGTCACTGTCTGAAAAGCAACTAATTTGTAAGAGTGTCCAGTGGAATACCATAAACCTAGAGATTGTGTACCTTGCAACTATCTAAAGATCCTCTTGACTGCAATCAATGAGACTCTTTAGGAGCAGCCTGAAATCTAGCACAAACACAAGTTGCAAACATGATATCTGGTCTAGAAACTGTTAAGTACATCAAGGACCCAATCATACATCTGTAAAGTGTTTCATCAACAGCTTTACCTTTCTGATCTGCATCCAGTTGTGTGGTGTTGCACATGGAAGTAGAACAGGCTTACAATTTTGTAAATCAAACTTATTCAAAAGATCTTTTGTATATTTTGACTGATGAATAAAGATTCCTTCAGCCTTTTGTTTGATTTCAAGCCTAGAAAGAACTGTAATTCTCCCATTGCACTCATTTCAAACCTTTGTTTCATTAAACATGTAAAATCATCACACAACTGGGGATCAGAGGATGCAAAAATCATATCATCAACATAAATTTGAACAAGTAGCTTATGCTGATCCACCTTCTTAATAAACAATTTTATCTATGGAGCCTCTAGTGAAATTATTTTTAAGAAGAAATTTGGAAAGTGTTTCATACCAGGCTCTAGGAGCTTGCTTCACCCATAAAGAGCCTTATCAAGTTTATACACCCAATCAGGATGTTTATTATCCTCAAAACCTGGTGGTTGACACACATAAACCTCTTCTTTTATTTTACCATATAAAAATGCACTTTTGACATCCATTTGAAAAACTTTAAGATTGTGGAATGCAGCATAGGCTAAGAACAATCTAATTGCCTATAGTCTGGCTACAGGGCAAAAGGTTTCATCATAATCAATACCTTCTTCTTGTGAAAACCTTGTACACCAGTCTAGCCTTGTTCTTAACAATAAGCCCATTTTCGTCAGTTTTATTCCTAAACACCCATTTAGTGCCTATTGCACACTTACCTGGGGGTAGAGGAACCAGTTCCCACACTTGCTGTTTCTTGAACTGAAGTAGCTCAAGCTGCATGGCTTCAACCCATCCATTGTCTCAAAGCAACATGATAGTTCTTTGGCTCTAGCTGACTGATGAAGAGAGCATAGAAACAGAAGTTAGACAATTGAATTCTTGTTGAAACTCCAGCATTGATATCACCAATGATTGAGACATTGGGTGATTCTTCAGCTCTTGATAAACAATGAGATCTGTGCAAGTGTTTGTAGAACCTTCAGAAGCAGTAGATGGTGATGCAGACTCTTGAAACCAAGAATTAGATGGTAAATCAAAAGATGTAGAGGAATCAGATATCTCATCAGCATTTGTTGTGGATGGAACTGCTGAAGCTACAGGAACATCAAGTTTAGCAGACTCAGGCAGTTGATCACTAAACCTGAATAGGTGAGTATTGATATTATCATCATCATCAATACCACCAGGTGGAAGACATGCTGCAGAAGATGATTTATCCACATGATCTGCAACAGCTGAAGGTTGATAAGGAACATATTGCAGTATGTCCAGATCAAACAACTCCACAGGGTTTGTGGAATCTTGTCCTTTGGAGATTCATTAACTTCACATGCAGAGTTTCTTCAACTATCTTTGTTCTACAGTTGAAGACTCTGTATGCCTTGCAAGTAGATGAATAACCAACAAAATACCCTGCATCACCTTAGGATCAAATTTGTGGAGTTGATCCTTTGTGTTGAGAATGAAACAGGGACACCCAAAGGCTCTGAAAAATGAAATTAGAGGAGCCAAGTGATGTAGAACTTCATATGGAGTCTTCATCAACCTCTGATTTACTAAGGCTCTATTCTGCACATAGCAAGCTGTATTAATAGCTTCAGCCCAAAAGTCAGTGGCAAACCAGAGTCAGCCAACATAGACCTTGCAGCTTCAATTAGGGTCCTGTTCTTCTCTCCACTACTCCATTTTGTTCTGGAGTTCTTGGGATGCTAAACTACCTTTTGATTCCCTTTGAAAGATAAAAATCATCAAGTGTATGGTTTCTGAATTCAGTTCCATTGTCACTCCTTATACACTTGACTGATAGAGAATACTGCTTTTCAACATACAACACAAAGTTATATCTTCTGAGCAACTTCATCCTTTGAATGCATAAAGAAAGTCTATAAAAATCTGGAGTAATCATCCACAATTACCAGACAGTATTTCTTCTTTGCCATGCTCATCACTCTCACAGGACCAAATAGATACATGTGCATAACTGCAAGCAGGCAGTGGACTTAGGTTCTTCAATAGGAGGGAATGAGACTTTGTGATGTTTTCCTTTTAAACAAGCAGTGCAGTTTCATCACAGTGGAACTCCTTTATTGGTAAACCTCTCACTAAACATTGTGGATCAGCTAATTCATGTTTTTGATATTAACATGACCCAGCCTTCTGTGCCACAGTTTAGATTCCTGAGGAGAGGCTTTGGAAAATAGGCAAGGATGGCCTTTGAAAGCTATTTTCTTGGAAAGATCTAAGGCATACACTCTTCCTGTCCTGTTGCCCTCAAGAGAGTGTAATCATCCAACACCTTATCATCATATTCAGAACCTTGGATGACAGAATCCTGCAGTTCTGACTGGTGAATAGAGCAACATGACCTTTATCACACATTTGACTGACACTCAAGAGATTCTATTTGAGATTTTCCACATGATTAACATCATCAAACTTTATTTCCCCATTGGAGACAAAGCCTTTGCCAATGATGTAACCCTTAGCATCATTGCCAAAAGAAACAAATCCCTTCTTTCCTTGAGAGTAGTCATGAAGAAGAGAGTTGTTCTCTATCATATGCATAGATCCTTCACTGTCTACATACCAGATGCTACTTTGGCATGCTGAAGAACCCTGCAATAAAAACATTAGTTATTTTTTGAGACCCAACCTTTTTGTTTTGGGTCTATTCACATCAACAGATGGTAAACTAACAGATTTGCTATGAATAACAGCCTGAGGGGATGGCGATGGTGAAGAAGAAGAATCCTTTGGCATGGTTTTTCTTCTCTGTGGTTTCAGCATAGGAGCATCTAATTGGTTGACTCTCCCCAATAGATGTTGAACCATCATAACAAGTTGTGTCTGATTCTGTGATAAAGCCTTCAGCTCATCAGACACATTAGTGTTTGAGATTGATGGATTCCTGGTTGTACCATCTCCCTTGAGCAACCTCAGCTGTTGCCTGATTAACCCCTTGCTTTTTAGATTCTTTTTGGATTTGGGGTCACAGGTTTTGATGTTGCTGGTACAAATTTGGTTTCAAACTCAGTTTTCATTTTATCCATTTGCTTTTTAATGTTCTCATTATGTTTGAGTTTGGAGCCCTTTTTATACCAGCAATCATCAGTAAGATGATTGAATAAGCCACATATTTCACATGGCTTTTTCTTCATCTTAAGTTGATCATCTGTGAAGAAGATGAAACTACTGAAGACTTATTCTTCAGCAGTTTGCTATCAGTACTAGCAATTTTCTTCCTTTAGTGTATGCTTTCTTGATATCTTCTTCGGTAGTTTCCCACCTTTCTACTTGCAGTAGTTTGGGTTTTTCTCCAGGTGTTATGACATGCTCTTTAGTACTTTCAGTACTTTGTGAAATACCACCTGGAGTGATCAACTTTTTGATCATGTGAGTGTCAGCATTTGAACCATCAACATCAGCTGATAGGTTCTGAGAGGAATTAATGCTGACTTCAACCTCTGATGGTGTTGTATCAGATAGTAGATCACATGATGAAAAGGATTGGTTATTGCTTTCTCCATCAGATTTTACCTCTGCTCTTGGAGTAAAATCTGT
The DNA here is from genome assembly GCA_025506515.1 of Flaveria trinervia. NCBI lineage: Eukaryota > Viridiplantae > Streptophyta > Magnoliopsida > Asterales > Asteraceae > Flaveria > Flaveria trinervia. Next base: position 101,363,097 of record CM046448.1, on the reverse strand, counting down.
AGGAGGAGCAGTGTGATTATAACCAATGCCAAACTTCACATTGGAAGCAGACTGCTTACTAAGAAGCATTTCAAAACCTTGCAAGAATGTACCCATCGATCACACTCTACCTGGGTAGTTGCAAGTTTTCTTTGAGGTCTCTGTACTTCTCTAGAAGTACCTCTTCCCTAGCCTTATCATCAGTGATTTGACATTTAAGTTTGTAAATCTCATCATTCTTATCATTAAGCACAGACTCAAATTCAGCATTCTTTTGGATATTATTTGTTCTAGCTCAATGTTCTTGTTAATTAAAGCTACATTTGCTTCTCTAATAGATGCAAATGCAGCTATGCATGTTTCAGAACATAGCTTGGCTTTGGCCTCAGAGGATACCTGTGATACTGTGGTGTGGAGGCATTAGAGGATGAAGTATCAGCAGACTCCAGAGCCATAAGAGCAAGGTTTCCAAAAGGACTGTCACCACCATGTTGACCAGCACCAGAGAACAGTTATCATGACAGACATATCATCTGGTAGACTGCTCCAGTCAACAACTCCTGGGGTGAAAAAGCTGTGTTGTTGAGGTTGAGATTGTTGATGAGATTGGGAAGGTTGAGGTTCAGGTAATGCTTGTGGTTTTGTGCCATAGGAGCTTGAACCGGATTTGGCTGAGGCATGTAATAGCAAGGATAAGGATATGACATTGGACCCTGAGGGACAAAGTATGCAGGAGATATAGGGTGTGAATGATGACCAGAACTCGCAGGATGTTGCCCTCTGTTTGTGGACTAGTGCTTGGAAAAGTCACAAAGGGTGCAGAGGAGTTAGATCCAGTTGATCTACACTCTCTTGCAAAGTGTCCAAGCCTTTGGCATTTGTGACACCTCAACTTACTCTTGTCAAAACCAACTTTGGTTTTGCCAGAGAGTCCAGGAAATTTCCTGCCAGTTCTGTAGTAGAACTTTTGAGATCTGATATTAACTAAGGCCATTGGCTTAGAATATCCATCTCTTCTAAATCATCATCAGCAATACCCTTCAGATCATCCATGATGAAGCATAAATTGTCACTATTACAGCTTGATTGACTATCAACACCAACAAATGCATGATCAGAACTGTTTGAAGAGAAATCTATATGCTCATCATAATTGCTTTCAGATGCAGCATATTCTGACTCATGACAACCAAGGCAGTGTTCCCTGGTACAAAGTCATCAGTGAGCTTTCCTGATGATGCCAGTTTCCTTTTCTGCTCTATCTCTCTCTCGAATGTAAGCAGTTTCCATGAAGTTGGGTGAGAGATAGGCTATCCAGATTTGCACTGGAGCGTAGGACAATAGTGTATGTGTCCCATCTCTCAAGCAGTGATCTGAGGAATCTGTTATTCATCTGGCTATTGGTGTATTCCTGTTTGACCATTTTCAACTCAGAGATCAAACAAGAAAAACGCTCAAACTGTTGAGTCAGTGTCTCACCCTTTCTATGAGAGAATGTCTCATATTGTTGGGCAAGGATTTCTCTGTTGTTTGCTAAAACCTCATCTGTTCCACCGAATTGTTCCTTCAGTGCATTCCAGAGGTCATGAGCAGTTTCATGATGCATAAGCCCTGAATAGATTTCATTAGGCAAAGCCATGGCCAGAATACCATGCGCTTTAGCATCCCCGATCCTCATCTGAGTATTGTTCTTCTTCTTCGGAACCATTTGGTTGGTTTCCGGATTGTTCACCATAGGCTTGTGTGGACCATGTACCACAGATGTCCAACAACCTGAACTGTTAACAGACAGGTGATGAAGCATCCTTCGTTGCCATATGTTATACTCAGTCCTAACCAGCATCGGAGGCTTGGTTGAGGAACCGGTATTGTGAGGGTCATTAGAAGGAGTAGTCATTCTCAGATTCAACCAAATTCAATTAAGCTTTAGCAGATTTAGAACAAAAACACAACAAACCAAATTGAACCAAGAGAAAGCTCAAAGTGAATAAACGAAAGCAGCAGAAATTCAATAATCTAACCAATTCTTGCAAATATGCTAATTCAATCAAACATAGATATCGAATAGCAGTTTCAATGATCAATTGTTAGATCGATCAATGATTAACCTGCTCTGATACCAATTGTTAGGATCAGTGATCTGTTTGATTGATTAGAGAGTATTGCAGCGGAAATCAAACATGAATTAGACAATTCACAAGAACACAATTGATATTCAATATAAAAGTAAACGGTTATAGAGAGAGAGAATTCTGCGAAAGATATTTCATTCAATATGCGCTTTCGTGGTAACAGAATGTCACACGTACAATTAGGTCAACATCTCTTATATAGGAGATGTGACGTCTGCTGATGTCACTTGATAGTGACATCTAACAGAATTATTCAAACTACTGATAGTTAACACAACTACTGAAGATGGCAAACAGCTGACATCTTCTTCCAAAAATACTAAGTGTTAACTATCACTACAACTACTGAAAAGAAACTACTGAAACTACAACGACTGAAGAACATGCTCTTCAGTCGTTTTACAAGTACTGAAGTAGAAAAGAAAACTACTGAAAGGAAACCATCACAACAACTAAAGAATGCTTCTTCAGCTGTTGTAACAAACTCTGAAGGCATCAGTACTTGTACTTGAACTTCAGCTGTTGTCATCAACTGATGTCTTCAGCTGTTGTTTTCAGTCTTTGTACTTCAGCTGTTGATCTTCAGACTTTGGTCTTCAGCTGTTGAAGTCTTCAGTACTTTAGTCTTCAGCTTCTAAGTCTTCAGTACTTTAGTTTTCAGCTGTTAATCTTTAAACTTTGGTCTTCAGCTGTGAAGTCTTCAGTACTTTGTTCTTCAGCTGTTGCTCTTCAAACTTTGTCAAACAGCTGATCAAGTCTTCAGCAGTTGTTGTGATGTCTGTGGGACTTAGAGGTTTTTCTGATCAGGCTCATTGGTTCTTTTGGTCCAACAAACTCCCCTGAACCAATGCAACCAAAACCTCTAACTTATTGAAGATGTCCCACTTATTATGGCAGAAAGATTGGTCTTTTTGTCTTCTAGATCAGCTCAGAAGTGACCCTGTAAGCACAGGCCTGGGAAGAAGTCTCAAGATCTGTTGGCAAAGGATGAATGGGAACTCTGTCTTAGGAACTGGACACAGAGCTGTTACCCCATCCATGAGATCTACTTCCAACAATGAGTCTGTATGACTCCCTTGTATAGGCCTCAAGGAAGGTATTTGTTCCTCCATGGTAAGCTCTTCAGCTCCTCCTCAAAAAGTGATTCTGGCCCATAATACTCAGATAGGTATTTGACTGTTCCCATTTTTGAGTTCCACATTGTTATTACTCTAAGCAAATTCATCTGGGTGATTACCCTTAAGAACAACTGGAGCTCATTCTTTCTAACTTCCTCAAGCCTGTTTATACTAACCCCTTTCACTATTTTATTCTCCAGCATCTTTTGTGGGGTCAGTTTAGCATTATAGGCTTTCTTGAAGTCATCTAGGATTTCCCAGGGTGATACTACAAAGACCAGTGAGATCACTTCATCTACAATCTTCTTCACTTGGCCAATGTATCTCTGTGGAATGTTTTTCTTTTGAATCTTATGAGACACCCTAAGATCAGGCCAAATCCTCACTCTCTCCTTTTGATATTGAAATGTATGATTAAGAGTGTATAATCTGAGAGCATGCTCTTCATGTTGATGATTGAAGATGTGACAGCATATGCTTTGTCAACTCTTCTCAACAGTTCCTCATCATGTTGTTTGTGAAGCTCTTCTTTTTCTAACTTCACTTTCATAGTTTGTCTTTGAGACTCAGGAATAACTGTTGGAGGGTGACTTGTGGCCTTAGGCAACTGTATAACAGCTGAGAGTGGCAGCCTATCTTCATCTTCATCATTATCTTCTTCATCTTCTTCTAGCCTCAGTACCCTTCTCTTCCTCTTCTGGGGTACATCATCGGCTATTGGTTTTGAGGGTAAGGGAATTGGTTTGGTGGGTTGTGGTTGTGGTGGTTTTTGGGATAAAGGGATTGTTTTAGTGGGTTTTGGTGTGGGAATTTTGACAGGCTGTTCTAGCATTTTGGATGTGAGTTCGGCTTTAGATTGCTTGACTAGTTCAGTCCTGCTCCCAGCACCAGCTTCATTTAAGGCTTCAATAACCAATCCTTTGGTATATACTTTAGACGAACAGATCTTGGTGGTTATTGCCAAGATGTTGTCCCTGGACCATGCCTTGATTTCAATCAATGATCTACCAAGATACTTAGCTATGAATCTGATCATGATTTCCAGCCTTTCCCTTTCCAACACATCATAACTTGCCCATCTATCTTGGATTTCTTCAATCTCCAGTCTTCTGATTTCTGAGTCAAGTTTTTCAGTGTCGTGACCTTGCCTAAACAACTGATCAATGATGTTATCCATTGATCGGCTGTGTTCCGCATCAGCCTCCTTCACCATTGTCTCCAAGTTAGTCTCCTTTTCATTCTTCCTTTTCTTGTATGTGGCATGAAAGTCTTTAGTACTTTCAGTCACTTTCTCCATGTCAGCTTCCTTCACCTTCTCCTTCTCAGTTTCTTTCCTATCTGCAATCCTCTTTCTTTTTTCTTTCACTAACTGAATCTCCCCCTTTTTGGTTGCAAGGGTTTGATTTTCAGAAAGCCTTTTGCTCACAGCATCCTCTATCAAGGGTTGTATAACTGAGGGAAGCCTCTCATCAAGGGTTTTAAGCACTATATTAGTGATAGTTGATGTGATGAGAGGTAAGGAATGTTGAAAAATAGCAGCTATTTGCTCAGGGGGGTTCTGTCCCTGAGAAATAGTGCCAGAAGCAGAGGCAGGTGGCTGAGTGTTTTGGAGTGGCTGAGTGTTTTGGAGTGGCTCTGTGTATGGGAGACCTTCAGAGGAAGGTGCCATATGTGGGTTTTGAGGGGTAGATGGTCTTTGATCCTGAGAAATTTTGGCAAGCAACTCTTTGAGTCTGCTCACCTCATCCTCGAGGATGGTGTTTTGGGCTAAAACATCATAAAAGAAGCCCAGGTCATCATCAGTGTTTACTAAATCACCTGACCTCCTGATAGAATCAGGATGAACATGCTCTGAGTGTAGATCAATAGTAGCATGTGCCCCTTGGTCATGGTACTGGGGACTTCCTGCCTCAGGACCATGTCCTTCATCAGCAGTTGCCTCTGGTGAGGTCTTATGAATGTTACCAACTTCAGCCTGATCATATGCTGAAGCAAGAGAAGTGGAAGCCTCACCAAAAGTTCCAATCTCCTTTTCTACACTCGGAAATGGAACATTGTAACCCCTGTGCTGTGGGTTATCAGAAGCACTGTGGTCCTCCCCCTCAATGGTTGAGGTATGCCCAGTTGTAATTGGTTTCTGGGGAGGGGGTGAGGAGTGCAACTGACTCAGCACTTGTGCAACAATAAGTGTAGGACTTGGAGGGGCGGTTGCATGTGGAGATTGGGTAGAAGCAGATTGCACCCGGGGTGAGTGGTGCGCTTCAATGGTAACCCTCTCAATTGAGATAGGTTCCAGCAATGTGGGATCCCCAATATGGTTGCAACAGGACCCTGTTGAGAGGATACCTGTGCGGCTTTGGCAGGTTGAGTCTTTGACATAACTGGGGGTTAAACCCAGTATGTGTGACCTGTGTTTGTGGTACAGGGGCATCCTCAGGGGACTCATCTCCCTGAGTAGCCGTTTTTGGCTTTTTGGATTTGTGTTTGGTGGGGACTCTGGATTTGGAGGTGGTGGCTGTGGGTTCCAGCTGTGTGGGTTTTCGCAGCTTGGCAGCCTGTTTGAGTGATTGGTCTGAGTTGTGCCTGGAGTATACCTCAGGCAATACAGCCATGGCAGGGACTCCAAGGCCAACAAGTCCCTCAGCTTTCAGCTGGTTCTCTATAATGGCCATGATGAACCGAGGATATAATACCCATCGGTTAGCAATAGGTTTTGAGGCCATATCCTTAAGTTCAAGAAAATTATTCAGAAAAATTTAAGTTTTGTTGTTCAAGGATAGAGAAGAATACCTGCTGCCACCTGGTCGACATTTGATCCCAAGAAGAAGTCTTAGGAGCTAAGCAAACATTCACCATATGAAAAATAAGACGTTCTGCATCATGGAAATGCTTCTTCAGGATGGTAGAGGCGCTAAGGTTACCCTGGTATCCATGGTGGGCAAAGGATAGATCAGTGGTGCCCTTTGGATACCCAGCGGGGAAAGTGGCATCATCCAGTTGTAGGGTTTGGCGAAGGATTGCCGGAGTGATGACCACCTATCGGTTGTTGACGAACGACTGGAGAGAGTCGGTGTTATTCTCCCTAGTGATGAGGGTGACGTTCGTCCAGAACTGATGGAGGGATTCGGCATGAATGGTAGGATTTAGAAGGAAAGCCGTTTTGTAGGGAGAATGGACCATTAGATCAATGGCATTATCGAACTTTGTCCAGAATGGTGATTTGGTAAGGTAGGCAACACAGTTGTGTCGTGGTTTAAGCTTCATGGTCGCCATTAATGTGAGAGAAGATGTGGAGGTTTTGAACGTTAGGTTTGGAGATAATGAAGCTCTGTAAGATTAGGTATTTATAGGGTCAGGGTTAGAAAACAACTGAAAGGTCAGAGGTTGAAACAACTGAAGTCTTGGTTTTAGGCATCAGTAGTTATAAAACTACTGAAAACCATGGTTTTGGCTTCAGATGTTTGAAAACAACTGAAGACTTGGTTATAGTCATCAGTAGTTGTGAAACTACTGAAAACCTTGGTTTTGTCTTCAGGTGTTGTAAACAAATGATAACTTGGTTTTAGTCATCAGTAGTTGTAGAACTACTGAAGACATGGTTCTGTCATCAGTTGTTGTAAACAGCTGAGGACTTGGTGTTAGTCATCAGTAGTTGTGAAACTACTGAGGACATGGTTTTGTCATCAGCTATTTAGGGTGAAACAGCAGTTGTAGAAACAACTAAAGAGAAAGTTCTCATCAGTAGTTTTTGTCAATTCTTAGCTTTTCAGCTGTTTCATACTATCCTCAACACTTACTCATCAGTCTTTTTTGCTGTTTTCAGTTGTTTCATAGGACATCAATACTTGATAGTGACATCTAACAGAATTATTCAAACTACTTATAGTTAACACAACTACTGAAGATGGCAAACAGCTGACATCTTCTTCCAAAAATACTAAGTGTTAACTATCACTACAACTACTGAAAAGAAACTACTAAAACTACAATGACTGAAGAACATGCTCTTCAGTCGTTTTACAAGTACTGAAATAGAAAAGAAAACTACTGAAAGGAACCATCACAACAACTGAAGAATGCTTCTTTAGCTGTTGTAACAAACTCTGAAGGCATCAGTACTTGTACTTGAACTTCAGCTATTGTCATTAACTGATGTCTTCAGCTGTTGTCTTCAGTCTTTGTACTTCAGCTGTTGATCTTCAGACTTTGGTCTTCAGCTGTTGAAGTCTTCAGTACTTAGTCTTCAGCTTTTCAAGTCTTCAGTACTTTAGTCTTCAGCTGTTGATCTTCAGACTTTGGTCTTCAGCTGTTGAAGTCTTCAGTACTTTGTTCTTCAGCTGTTGCTCTTCAGACTTTGTCAAATAGCTAATCAAGTCTTCAGCAGTTGTTGTGATGTCTGTGGGACTTAGAGGTTTTTCTGATCAGGCTCATTGGTTCTTTTGGTCCAACATTAAGGTGAGGTACTCCAAGACTTCAATAAAATAGGAGGTGGTTTTGGGTTCAAGTTCATCTCGAACAAGAAAATAAGGAGTTCTCAAATTGAGCCAAGGGGTTTTCTCCCCTATGGTGGGTTTCCTCTAGAGGGGCTTGGGTTAAAGTTTCATTTATGTTTTTATCCTTTCTTTCTACTCAAGGCATTAGACACCACATTAGTTTTTTCCTCATGATATCATATTTCACCATCGTGGTAACTTAGGGTTTCCCTCCATTTTTTTGTCTCGTGTTTACTCTTATGGTCTAATATCAATCATATAAATTACATGGTTTATCTTTGTTTGATTATTGTTACATTGCTTGGTTTCCCTTGATTATCTTATTCTTATCATAACTATTAATCTAAGCTAGATATTTGACACTAACACTTAATTATACTTGCAATACTAACACACGCAAGCTAATATGGATCCCAGTATGATAGTCTAAAACCTTAGTTAGCCACCCATGTGTATTATTAAACCACAATTACTAAAACTTGCAAAATAATCACCCACCTATTTGAAAGAGCCTTGTCTTTTGTCGGGAAGCATAAGCTCTGACTTCACATTGTTGCATCAAAATGCACCCTAACCCTTGTTAAGCATCAGAATAGACAACCAAGTCTTTATTCCCTTCTGATAATGTTAACACAGGAGCTCGTGTCAACCTTTTCTTCAACTCTATGAACATATTTTCTTGACTATCAACCGTTCAAACTTTATGTCCTTCCTTGTCAACTTTGTTAATGGTGAGACAATCTTAAATAAGCACCTAGATAAATCTGCTGTAGTAAACCACCAATCCGAGAAAACTCTGCATTTCTAATGGCGTCTTTGGCGAACTCCATTGCATAATAGTTTTCAATTTAGTATGATCCAGCATGAACCATCTTAATTGATTACATGAACCAAAAACTATACTTCGTGTAGCTAAAATGCACACTTAAAGAACTTTGCATACAAGTGCTTCGTTCTTATGGATCTAACACCTCACATATATGATAACCGTGGTCTCCCTTGTTCTTTGAGTAGATCAATATATCATCTATAACATTATCATGGATTTATCGAGCCTTGGTTGACAACCCCTATTTATCAAGTCTATAAATGCTACAAGAGCATTTGTAAGGTCAAATAACATTAGGGAAAGCTTATAATTTCCATATCATGCTTGAAATGTTGTCAGATATCCAAAACCTTTGCCTTTAGTTGATGATAACCCGACCTAAGATCGATCCTTATGAATGAACTTAAACCTTGCAATTGGTCGAACCAAAATGTCAATGTTAGATAACGAGCACTTGTTCTTCACTTTCAATTCTTTTAGGTCTTTATAATCTATACACATATGCATGCATCCATATTTCTTCTCAATGTCTGCTTTCTTTTTATTCTTTCAATCCTTCCCGATCTACTTGAAGATCTCAGTCTTGATAGAAGGCATCACGGTTTGTAAAACCTGATGCACCTCACTAGCGACGGCTCTTCTAATTATCAAATCCAGTTGAATGGACTCATGAGTAATCTAGTGGCTATGAGCCTCTGACTTTACGTGTTTAGTTATGGTTGATTTAGCTTTGCTTATGGTGACTGTGTCTTGCTAGTATGGCTACCACATGAACCATAATGACCACCATAAGCACCACCTCTGGTACTCTTTCTTTGAACCATATCTATCTTCCTATAAGGTATGGACACCAACATTGTTATTCAAGGTAGTATTCAGATCATGATAAGTAATGTAAGTTCTTAATGATATTGGCCAAGTAGGACTAACTGCTTATTTTACTTTTCATGCCCTAAACATTCTTTATCCTGGGTCACATTAGTTCCGAAACATACTATAACATACTATACATACATACTTATACATATAGATTTACTATCATTTATTGTTATCGTAATAATTTTAGCTTTACCTTTCACTCTACATTAATCTTTACCTTAACTTTACCTCTTAGCACGAAGTTAGCTGAACAGAGATTCTTTCTTTGGTCTCGTTCTTAGCTTAAGTTAGGTGTTAAATTACCTAAATCTCTCGTACTATGGCTCCGATACCAACTTGTAAGGCCTTATTGTTGGTACATGTATGTCCCTAGATCATGATATGAATGTAATAGATCTTGTTTGTCTGATTCTGGTGTAATGTTTGAAATGATTAATGAAATGATATTGGTTGTCTGTTATTTATAATGTTTAATATTTCATTAATGATCGATGTTGAATTGGTTAATTAGGTTTGTGACTGTTTGAAGTGTTATGCATAATGTTATAATATTGAATACACTCAAACTTGGTAAAGTGAAGTTCTCATACGTCCGACTGGCCATGCGACTGAGTGTCCATGTGCCTAAATAGTCCATACGCCTGAACAACTTCATGCGACTGACTCAGGCGCACGACTGAACACTCAGTCGTGCGGATGAACCAACTGCATGGTTCAATCGCACGACTGAACCATACAAATGGTTCAGTCACACGAATGAACAATACTAACCTATAAATACAACCCAATTCGTGGAAAAAAAGCATTTATTCTATTTTGACTCCAGACGTACCCTAGCCGTCCAGAAACCTCCAAGTTGATACTCCAAGTTCATAGAACGCAGTAGATCGATTCCTAATAGATTCTTAACATTTGATTCAATACTTTATTGATTCTACGTGTGTTCTCACTGATTGGATCGCCAATCAATAGGATTCCGCACTATTTGGTTTGGTTTACACGTTAATCATTCGGTATTTCGTTAAATACAAGGTCCCAAAAAGTGGTATCAGAGCTTTGGCTCTTGATTACGTGTGATTCAATCAAGATTGATAAAAAGTTTGTGTTTTTACACTAAAAAAATGCAATCTTTTGTGTCAAAAGTTGTCTTGGACGTACCCTGCTCATCAAGTTTTGGTTTCTACGGCCTTAGGCGATTAGGGTTTGCAAAATTTCGAATTTTTACGGCTAAAACACGTTTAACCTAGAAATTTTCGCAAAACAGCAGCTTCAGTCGCACGAGTGAGCCATTCGCACGACTGTACTCATTCGCATACTCCAGATGCACGATTGGACTGAGTCGCTACTCCATTAGTACGACTGAACCATCCGTTCGTAGTGTTCATACGTATCAGCTTCATTCGCTCGACTGAACCAATCGCTTAGTTCAGCCGCACGATTGAACCAATCGTATAGTTCATTCGCACGGATAGCCCATTCACATCACCCAGTCGCACCAGTTTGACAGTCTGGTTAGTAAACTTAAAGGTTAATCGAGATGGAAGATTAGATGTCAGCGTTTACTACCGGCAAGCACTCAAGGATCCAGAACCTACTGTTGCTTGAGAGTGAGGTGGGGAATCATAATAAACCACCAAAACTCTTAACGTTAGATGAGTTCCCCACTGGAAACAATGTTTTGAGATCTACCTCAATGGAGTGGATCCAAATTTGTGGGAAGCTATCGAGATTGGGTATAGTATGCCGTGGGAGCAGATGGGGTAAAACTTACTTTGGGAGGGATGACCGATGCTCAGAAAGTCAAGTATAATGCAGAGAAGAGAGTTTATGCATTGATTACACAGTCTATTCCTAAAGATATTTTCCACCAGTACTCGAAGAATAAGCAGCCCAAGAAATTTTGGGATGAGCTGGAAAAGAGATATGACGGGAATGCTTCGTTGAAGGCAATTAAAGCTAAGGAACTGAAGAAGGAATTTGACAACTTCTCATCGATGGGAAATGAGAGTTTGCACGATGTATTGATGGATTCTACCATCTAATGAGTGAATTGCATACACATGGCTTTGCTACTACCATGGAAGAAAAGGTGTCAAATTTTGTAGACGGATTGTCGGAAAAGTGGGCTTCATTTGTGTCAAATCTGAGACAGAATGAGATGCTGGCAAAGTTGGATATCAATGACTTCATTCTAAAGCTGCGAGAAGAAGCACTTAGGATGAAGTACAGAGCTCAGAAGTCTTCGTACACTCAGAATCCAGCTTTGTACAATGCCACGCCTCAAGCTAAGACGTCTGGAGCACCTCTTCAGACTGCATTTGTGTCTAGCTCATCGGGTCCTTCACAAGCTTCTCCTTCAGGATCAGAAACTTCCGGGTCTTCATGTACCCATTACATTGGAACTGAAGCGAATGCTACTAGACAGAAGACCGAGAATCTCAAAAATATTACTGTGGAAGTAGCTCGAGAGCACATAGATCTTTTGGCAGCAGTGGTTAATTCTTATGATGGACTTGTTGCTGGGAAGATTGGAAACTATCATCTGGCAGATGAGGACTACAAGCAGGTGGATGAAATGGAGCTGGAGAGAATGGATATTATGTGGGCCTTAGCTAGTGCTGTCCGGAGGGCGAAGAAGTTTGTGAAAAAGACCGGACAGAACTTGGTTGCTACTAAGGATACCACATTTGGCTTTGACAAGAGTAAAGTGACCTGCTTTAACTATGGAGAAAAGGGGCACTTCAAGAGAGAATGTGTGAAGCCAAAGAAAACTGGGAACGGGAATCCATTCTCGTCCTTCACTCGTCAAGACAAGCAAGCTAGCAGTTCTACTTCATCAAGCAAGGATCCAAAGGCCTTGACTGCACATGATGATGAAGGACAGGACTGGAGCTTTCGGTTTGTCTGTCCAGGGGAATCAAATATTGCCAGTGTAGAAGACTTAGATGATGATTCCGCGAGTGAGGAGATACTGCAGTTGAGATAGCGATGTCGAATATTGAAGAGACAACTGCAACTGAGGTGAGCTACAAGCCTGAAGAAAAGATTTCAACAGCAAAGAAAGGATCACCAGAACCAGAGACATCTGATGCTGCGTTGATGGCTAACCCTACTGAACCTTCTCAGGTAAGTACCACTGACCAACTGTTTAAAAATCATGCATGTTCTGATTGTGATGCTTTTAGAGATAGCATAGATGAGAAATTTTCTAGGTTATTAGATCATAATGATAACTTAGTAAAGGATTTGCAACTGTGCACTGAGGCTAATAGAGTTTTAAAACAAAATGAGCATAGTTACAAAGAAAAGATAGACTTTTTGACTAAACAGCTTAGGGAAACTGAAGTAGTTGCATTTAACTAAGCTAATGACATTAGGTACTATCTTAACTCCCTAGAAGACACTAAGAAACAAAAGGCAGTTAAGTAAACTCATTAAAGCAAAAACTGCATAGTTGGACAAGTTCATCACACATTCTCCAACACTTAGTGAGAGAACGAAACAACGGGGAGGGTTTGGGTTATAAAGTGGTTCCTCCACCACCTGAGACCTTGATGAACACTAAGAGTAGACCTATAAATAACAACCCCATCAAGGATCATGTGGTGTCTACGCCTCTTGTTAGTGATCCAGATTCCTCATGTTCATCAATTGAATCTGGAACAAAACAAAAGGTGGCCACTTCAAAGGCAAATGGTAAAATGCCTTGTGTTAATCTGGAAAAAGAATTTGAAAAGATTAATATAAAGTCTGGGACAAACAAAGTCAAATCTGAATCTAAAAGGACTGCTAATGTTAATCTTTCCCAAGCTTCATGTCAAAAACCAGTTAACCAAAAAGAAAAAGATGTTAAAAATGTTAAAACAATTAATTTTGTTAAACAGGAGAAAACATCAAAAGAAACAGAGTCAAAACCCAAACTAAGTAATGTTACCAGGGTGTCACACACATCTCCATAAAGAAAGTTTAATCATAAAGTTGATAGCAGGTCGTGCTACAACTGTAGAGAGTGTGGACACATTGCCTCCTTTTGTCATTACTATCAGAATTCATGACGTGTGATGCCTCTGGGAAACCCAAGCTAGTAAAGGCTTGGGTTCCTAACCTAAACTAATGTTTTTACTTTGTATGTGCAGGGTGTTCACTACAGTGCTAAAACCAACACGTGGATTGTAGACAGCGGAGCATCCAGGCACATGACAGGAAACAGAGCTCTTTTATCAAACGTCAAGCAAATAAAAGGAGGGCATGTTTCGTTTGCTGGAAACAAGGGGGTTATATCACAGCTCAGGGAGAAGTTGGAAATCAGAAAGTTAAGTTTGATAGGGTGAACTACGTTCAGCAACTTCAAAACAACTTACTTTCTATTTCCCAAATCTATGATAAAGGTTTTAAACTCATATTCGACAACAAGAAGTGTTACGTCCTTAAGAAAGACTACGTTATTCCAGAGGACCAAGTTCTGATGACAGCTTCAAGATATAAAGACCTTTATGTTTTGGATCTCTCAACAGCTTCTACAATGGATCATGAAGTTCAATGCTTTCTATCCAAAGCCACTGAGAAGGACTCCATATCCTGGCATAGGAGAATGGAACACATCAATCAACGGAAGATGAATCATTTGATCCAGAAGGATCTTGTGAGAGGAGTTAATGTCAAGAATTTCCAACTTCTTGATTTTTGTATAGCTTGCAAGAAAGGCAAACAGACGAAGAAGTCTCATAAGGAAAAGAAAGTTCATTCAATAGAACTTCCTCTTGAACTTCTTCACATGGATCTGTTTGGTCCAGTCAGTACAAAGAGCATTGTAGACGACTTGTACTGTTTTGTTGTTACTGATGACTACACAAGATTCTCTTGGGTAATGTTTCTGAAGTCCAAGTCAGAAACATTTGAGTCATTCAAGGAGTTAGTAACCACACTGGAATCTCTCTACAAGCTGAAAGTGAGACAAGTACGCTCAGACAACGGGACTGAATTCAAGAATCAGTGGATGGAGGCTTACTGCAAGGAAAAAGGAATTATGCATCAATTCACTTCTGCATACACGCCTCAGATGAATGGTGTTGCTGAGAGAAAGAACAGAAGCTTGATAGAGATAGCACGGACAACGCTGGCAGACTCGAAATTGCCTATCCAATTTTGGAATGAGGCAATGGCTAATGTGTGTTATACACTGAATCGAGTTCTGATAGTCAAGCGCCACGGAAAGACATGTTATGAGCTACTACAACGACGTAAACCAAATCTGGAGTATCTCGAACCATTTGGCGCACTGTGTACACTTCTGAAAAAGACTCAAGACGGTAAATTCAGCAAGAAGGCTGATGAAGGAATCTTCCTAGGATACAACATACCGAACAAGAGAGTTTACAATAACTCAACGGGTCTAGTAGAAGTGTGGTGTAATGTTGATGTTCAGAGATATACCACACCACCTACTGGCAAAGGACCCGCCTACTTTTTCGACTATGATGGATTCTTTAAGTCCTTCAACATCCCTATCTCTCCTTCTGATGATGAGTTGGCTACTCGAATGATGGATGATATCTTAAATACACCATCTCTTGATTCAACATCAGCGAGTTTACAGGGAGAATCATCTACTCAGTCAGGGGGAGTAGTCGATGATAGTGACTCCTCCTCTGAAGATGAGGCTGAAGAAGGTGACCAGAACAGTCAGGAGCAACAGGTTCCAGTTCCTGAAAGTCTACAAGCATCTAACGGTGATGCACCTTCGACTTCGGAACCTCAAACTCCTTCTACCTCAAATGCAGAACCAAATGTTCATAATCTTGGCTCTGAGGTAGCTGCTCCTACTACTCCAGGATCATGTCTAAACGTCTATCATCCCTTAGACAATGTCATGGGGATGTCAGATCAGGAGTACAAACCCGAAACCAGCTGTACTCAGCTGATTATGCCTCTGTTATGGAAAAGGGTTACATTCATGATGGTGCTTATTGGTATTTTGTCTCGCAGTTTGAGCCAAAATACGTAAGTGATGCATTAAACAATGAGGCATGGGTGAGTGCCATGCAAGAAGAACTTCTTCAATTCAAGAAGTTAGGAGTATGGACTCTGGTAGATAGACCTAAAGGTGCTAAGGTCATTGGCACCAAATGGGTCTTGAAATGCAAGAAGGATGACCAAGGGGTCATTATCAGAAACAAGGCTCGATTGGTTGTTCAAGGATTTCACCAAGTCGAGGGGATTGACTACAATGAAGTGTTTTCACCCGTGGCAAGGATGGAAGCCATCCGTATCTTCCTTGCCTATGCATCGTATATGAAGATTAAAGTCTATCAATTAGATGTGAAGAGTACATTCCTTCATGGGGAAATTCGAGAGACAGTGTATGTCAGTCAACCCGAGGGATTTGAAGATCCTTATCATCGGACAGAGTTTACAAACTCGACAAGGCCCTATACGGGCTTCATCAAGCTCCTAGGGCCTGGTATGAGAAACTCTCAACTCATCTTGTGAAACACGGCTTTCGCAGGGGAGTCATTGACTGCACATTGTTCATAAAAGAAAAAGATGGAGACCTACTGCTAGTACAAATCTATGTCGATGACATAATCTTCGGTTCAAAGAACGAAGAATTATGCAAAGAGTTTGAAGCATTTATGAAGAAAGAGTTTGAGATGAGTGCTATGGGGGAGATGAAATTCTTTCTCGGGTTACAGGTGGATTAGACACCAAATGGGATCTTTCTACATCAGACCAAGTATGTGGGAGACATTCTCAGTCGGTTTGACATGGAGAATGCTTCTACTGCTGGGACTCCACTTGCTACAAATCATGATATAGAACCTGACGAAAATGGAGATCTGGTAGATGCCACAATGTACCGAGGAATGATTGGATCCCTCATGTATCTCACTGTCTCAAGACCTGATATCATGTATGCTACATGTTTATGTTCTAGATATCACGCTTAGCCTAAGATTAACCATCTGATCAGGGTCAAAAGGATATTTCGTTATCTGAAGGGTACACCCACACTTGGTTGTGGTATCCTCATGATGATGACTTTGAGCTCACGGCGTATAGTGACTCGGATTACGAGGGCTGCATGATGAACTACAAGTCTACATCAGCAGGGTGTCAATTCTTTAGGAGGAGATTAGTTACCTGGCAGTGTAAGAAGCAGACCTCGGTTGCATTGTCAACCTGTGAAGCGAATACGTTGTTGCTGCAAGTTGCTGTTCACAAATCATCTGGATTCAACAGCAAATGCGGGATTACGGTTTAAAGTTTTCTTCTACTCCTATCTTTGTTGATACTCTGCTGCAATTGCAGTAACTAAAAATCCGGTACAACATCCAAAGACCAAACACATTGGTATTAAATACCATTTCATAAGAGACTGTTTTGAAAAGAACTTAATTGATGTGGTAAAAATTAATACTGACTTTCAACGCGCTGACCTCTATACAAAAGCCTTTGATAAACCACGTTTTCTATATTTGTTAGAGGTCAACGGCGTTAAAAAGAAAAGTGATGTTATTCCAGATGATGATCATGTGTAGTCCGATGCATTGCAGTTATATTTTTCTTTTTCAATTTTTCTTGTTTTTTTCTGTTTAAATTAAATTCATGTTATTTAGTTGTCTGTTAAAATCCTAAAATAATTAAATCCAGTATGATTTTAGAATTTTAGGGGGAGAGTAGGTCAGCTAGTAACATTTTTAAAAAAAACGAGGGAGAAGGAGTAGATAGCCGATATAAGGTAGATCGTATCTGTGATACCGATTCAAACCTTTTGAAAATGATATTACACAGGAACAAATCAAAAGGGACTTTAAAATTTAATTTAGAAAAGATGCAAAATTCAAAGTATAAGTCTGTGTAGTCTAAGCAATATAGAAAAGGAAGATGATAGAAAAACTGGTAACTACTAAGGTAACACAAAGAAAGTAGACCTAGAGGTTGCTAGACCACAAATGATATGTCGTGAGATTCAACACAATAGACGAGTAGACCTGACTGGTGATTTCAAGATCAAACTAAGTTGTTCAACTGACTGTGGGCGGCCATCTTATCACCGGTTAACACAATCAACAATATTCCAATAAGGGGTAATGAGCATGTAAACGCCACAAATATGTGCGGATGACCATAAGTAGAGCAAAGCACGAAAAAAATGAAAGACAAATACTATCAAGCTAATGACATATGTTGTTGGTGCATTCTGTGCAAAATAAAATGCAGCTGCTCTAACAAGAAGATAGGTTGTGTGCCTCTCTGCTGTGCGATGGCACTGACCTGAGGATAAGCATAACTTAGATATTCTAGAATTCATTGTTGTTTGCCGCCTCTCTGTTGTGCGATGGCACTGACCTGAGGATTGGCTTCTCTTTGAAAGCTCTAAGAATAGTATCTTCTAGTAAAAATACCCGTAGACCGCTCAAAAGCTCCTGAGGAATGTTGCTTACCATATAAGTGTGAGATCCAAAATGTTAGTTGAAATAATTAAACCTAAAACTATCACCAGTTTATGTCTAAAGTCTATGTATGGATTTAAGAGGACAAATATACTGACAATCATTGTGGCTGCAATTCTTGAAAGTTCAAATCAATGTGGGAATCTAATAGTACCAGTGTGATTTCCTAAATTTGCTAACGACTCTGGATGAAAACCAAGAATTGAGCATCAAAAGGTTTTGATAACAAGTCCCAAATGATTTGACTTGCCTGTATGATTCCAAAACTGAATTGGTCCAGGTATGGTTAAACTAAATTGAAGCTGCCTATTCTGGAACCAAATCCAGTAGATGTCTATCTTAGGAGTTATCTCTCACAAAAAGTCAAAAACAAGTTTAATTTTGTATTTAGTTTAAATTTCTATTTAGTTAGCCATTTTAGTTTGTTTGTTCGTCGGACTATATCATGAAAATCAGTATGGGATTAACTCACCTAAAAGGGTCATGTCTAAGATGGCCACATGTGATTTCAAAGTTTAAAAGGGTCACGTCAGAGGTGACTAAATTGTTTAAAAGGAACACGTCTGAGGTGGTCAAAAATTTTTCAAGTTAAGATGATCATGTCTGAGATGATCAAAGGCGTATAATGTTGATTCTATAGTTTGAAAAGGGTTAACTGTAAAACGGTAAGAAATGCAAAATTTTCATAAGTATGACCCATTCGCACGAATGGACCATTATTATGGACTTACCATACGAATGGGAGCCATTCGTACGAATGGACCATGAGTATAGACCATTAAACCGAATGGCCCATACGAATGACCCAGTCGGATGTTTAAGAGCGAACGAATGAGTAAGTCGCATGACTGAACTCAAGTCGGACGACTGAATGGGGCGACTTAATCAATCGCACGACTGAGGCCCATTCGCCCAAATGAAAAGTGCGTATGAGACCAGTCGTACGATTGAATTTAGGGTTGGTATAAATAGAGAGAGAGTCGGTCGCAGAGACTCACCACTCTCAAACTTACCCTAAATCGCACGACTAATGTTATGCTGCCCAAATTTCGTTTGATCACTATAAACCCTCGATTCTCACATACTGACCATTTGCATTGACTCTACAGGTAATTTGCGGTGCAGAATCATTACCAAATCATTCAATTTGACACTAAATCTGGATAATCAGACTCGTTATAAACACCGAGACTTATGTGGCAAAATAACCAAACTAAACGACGTAAACAAATGAAATTAAAGGTTTTAGGTGTTAAACGAATGGATTGCGAGTCTAATGAACCAGAACACGAAGTCTAAAACTCAAAATTGGTGAAAAATTGAACTTGAATTGAACGGACAGAACGACATGCGAATGGACAGGTTGATGAACTTCAGTCGCACGACTGAAGAGTGCGAATAGCTTAACCGCACGACTGAACCATGCGTATGAGTTTAGTCACACGACTGGTGTAATCGCATGATGCTACATACGCATGAGTCTAGTCGCACACTCAGTAGTACGTATGGAGTCATTCGCACGACTGAATCCCAGTCGCATAGCCTCATTCGCATGACAAACAAAAAAAACAAAAAAAATAAAAAAAATAATTTGTTCAAGTCCAAGTGTTTCATGACATTCTTAGCCAATGGGTACTAATGTTTACTTTCCTTGTGTAACAGATGGCAAGTTGATGGAAAATGAGTATGAAGCACAATATTTGTGCTCATCTGGATCTGACATCCAGAAATGCTTCAGACTTCTCTGGCATTATCTCCTTCCTAAGGAGATCGAGGATTGCACACGCTATATCTGCTCCATGTACACCTTATCGTTCAATTCAGCAGGCCTTCTGGGAAGGTGCGGTAGTTGATCGATCCTCTGAACCTCACTATATTAGAGGTACTATCTTTGGAGAGACTATAGCTATCACAGAGGAGGATCTTAGGATCGTGTTATAGTTGGGGGACGATGCTGACTGTCGTACTAGACTACACCCCCTTACTGTCAGAGGATGTTTTCTTCAAGCCAAGTACTCTGGGGATATCAATGCTGGGGTGCTCAACAAGAGCAACCTCTGTCCCCAATTCAAGTATCTTGCTCACGTATTGCTGAAATGCATAGCATCCAGGAAGGGAGGCTTTGATGAGTTGTCTGACCGGATCCAAAACGCCTATGTTGCGTTGGTGCTGAACCATCCGTTCAGCTTCTCCAGAATGATCTTCACCTACTTGGTGGAGAACATTGAGGGGAAAAGGAAGGAGGGCTTCTGCATGTACCCCCGATTCATGCAGATGATTATAGACCAGAAGCTCCCCTCCCTGCCAAAGGAGAAAGATGATGCTGTAGTGCTTGAGGTGATGGATGATACCACCTTGGGCCGGATGAAGGTATACAGAGGGAAGCAGGTAAAACCCCTTGTCAGGAGATTGTTTGGGCATCTGGCCCGTGAGAACTATATGGTGCCAGCTAGGAGGAAGTGGCGCCACGACGACAGTGATTCTGATGTTGAGCAGATTGCTCTACCCACCGATGACTCTGATGATGATAACGGTGGGAATGCTGGAGATGACATGCCCATTCCACCGAGGGGCGCAGCTACAGATGTTATACCTCCAGTATCTGCCCCCATGGGAGACATAGCTGAGTCAGCCAGGTTCCACCAGGACTTTATACCTGGTGAGGAGGAAGAAGAGTCAGACGAGGAGCCATTGACTAGGACTGTGGGAAGCAAGGTTGTTCCCACAGAGTATGGACTCCAGGCGGTTGGTGAACGCCCCGGTGGATCAGGAGAGACTGCTACTGACTAAACCTATGCCCCTGAGTCTGCTAGCTGTGTTCTAGGGGGAGCATCCACCTCGACTGGATCGAGGAAGAAAAGGATGGCCCAGCCCCACGGCCAGAAGAAGAAGAGGAGAAGACTCACCTTCGTCACCACCACAGCCACTACATCTACCATCACCACTACCACTTCTACAGCCACACCATCCACCACCACAGCCACCACAGCTACCACTACCACTATCACACCTCCCACCACTGTACATATGCCAACCACCACCATATCTTTCACTCCTACATCACCTCCACTATCTCACAGACCCAACCCTATCTTCACCACAGCCACCACTACCACCACTAGCCACCAAGCAAGACCCTCATCTCATCTCGCACATATATATGGATCTCATCTACCTCAATTTGGGGTAGAGGACCAGTTTTCAGCGCTAAACCGTATGGTGCTGCGACTGTTAGCTGCTGATGAAGAGAAGACTGCGCAGATCCGACAGCTTGCAGATCTCACTGCTGCGCAGTCACACCAGATCTCGGAGCAGGCTCGGCTGATCGAGGAGCAGGCCCAGCAAATGGCTGCTCAGAGCCACGAGATCGCCCAACTCCAAGAGCATAGAGTCACTTCTTCTAAGAAGATTGAGGAGTTGGAGAATGCTAAGAAGACCATCATGCTCAAACTTAAGGGATCTAAAGATGAGCCTCTGAAGATTAAAGAGGGATATGGTGATGATGGTGATGATGATGATAAGACTGAGGATGATGAGGGGATTGAGGACGAGAGGACAGAGGAGAGGAATGAGGATGATGATGAAGAAGGAGGGGATGCAGCTGTATCTACCTCTGCTCAAGGTCAAGAAAGGAGGTCTAAGAAGAATCAAGACCAACAAGCTTCATCCTCTGCTCCACCAAGTGATGACCTAGTGATCCAAGACAAAAGTAATGATTAGATGTCTATGTATTTGATTACTTTTGTATTTGAATCATGTATTTAAACTTATGTATTTAATGGTTATATTAAGATTAATGTATTTTTTTTATTATTAACTAATGGTTGATGTGCTACATGTTTAAATCAAACAGATCCAAACTATCAGAGGGATGAGTTCGATGTTGCTCCCCTTCAGCAGATCAAGACTCAGCTAACTATGATTCTTGATCAGCAAGGGATCGTCAGAAGTTCGGTGAGTTATACCCCTGAAGAAGGGAAAATAATTCACGATCTATCAAATGAGCAACTAGCTGAGATCTTCAAGCTAAATCCCGATGAGATTGTAAAGGATGCTCCAACGTGCGACTCGACAAGTGACGAAGAGCTCAACGACGTTGATGAAATAGAGATAGAAGATGTCACTGTAGAGCACTACCCTCAGTATGCTGACAATGAGGGAAATGTGGTCCCCAATCTAGGTGAATCCCTTGTTAGTGATACGTTTGAGGTGTTAGACAAAATGGAGCAGGAGTCAGAGAAGAAAGAGGGATCGGCCCAAGCCTCAAATGATGATGTTGATATCCGAAAGGCTGAATGGGCTTCCTATTTTGAAGAAGTTAGAGCCTAACGTGTTGCACCTAAACAGGACGCCTACACCAAACTCTACAGAGTCAAGAAACATCATAAGGTGTCAGGCAGGATTATAGCATGGGTGTATTTTGAGGACCTTAACGTTTATGCCGTTAAGAGGGAGAAGAGCATAGAGTACTTTAGATTTCCACATGATCTAAAGACTCTACCAGGTTTTGAGCTCAACCAGCTGGCCAAACTGAAGTTGTTGTATGCTGACCCGAGAAAGATGTCAGGCTGGTTTGAGCCTGCCCTAAGGAAGGAGTACCACACCAGGTGGGTTAACTTCAGACCCCAACAGCCTACAAGGTACATCAGAAGGTCTGAAGTTGATGCCATTACTGAAAAGTCAAAGATAGTGTTGAAGTGGAGTCCTTCGCGCACGATGTCAAGAATCCCACTTAGGGAAATGCCACAGGACTTCACTCCACACTTTAAGTGGTGGTACTACGATTGGAGGACAGGAGAAGTGGTCATAGTCCTAAACAAAGAGGGCCAAATAGATACCATCAAGGTATTTGACCCAATGTGGCTTACCAACTTGTCAGCTAATAATGTCTACACTCTATACAAGTGGCCACTGTTCTATGATACACAGGATATAGTACAAGCCCTTTAGTTCCAGAATGTCATAAGACTCTGTTTTGCATTTGAGATTCATGCAGGAGTCACAAAAGAGAATAAGTACAAGAAGTATGAGGAGGTAATGAAGACAACAAGACATTAGAGAGATCTAGGTCCAAGGGGGAGTTTGTTGGTACATGTATGTCCCTAGATCATGATATGAATGTAATAGATCTTGTTTGTCTGATTCTGGTGTAATGTTTGAAATGATTAATACAATGATATTGGTTGTCTGTTATTTATAATGTTTAATATTTCATTAATAGTCGATGTTGAATTGGTTAATTAGGTTTGTGACTGTTTGAAGTGTTATGAATAATATTATAATATTGAATACACTCAAACTTGGTGAAGTGAAGTTCTCATGCGTCCGACTGGCCATGCGACTGAGTGTCCATGTGCCTAAATAGTCCATACGCCTGAACAACTTCATGCGACTGACTCAGGCGCACGACTGAACACTCAACCGTGCGGATGAACCAACCGCATGGTTCAATCGCACGACTGAACCATACAAATGGTTCAGTCGCACGAATGAACAATACTAACCTATAAATACAACCCAATTCGTGGAAAAAAAGCATTTATTCTATTTCGACTCCAGACGTACCCTAGCCGTCCAGAAACCTCCAAGTTGATACTCCAAGTTCATAGAACGCAGTAGATCGATTCCTAATCGATTCTTAACGTTTGATTCAATACTTTATTGATTCTACGTGCGTTCTCACTGATTGGATCGCCAATCAAATAGGATTCCACACTATTTGGTTTGGTTTACACGTTGATCATTCGGTATTTTGTTAAAATACAAGGTCCCAACACTTATTTCCCGGACAAACTCAAAAATGGATTTGCATCATCGAAAACACATCATTATAAACTTAAAACATTCACAATCATCATAGCAGTAATTTAATTGTCATTACATAATTTATTGTCTATCAATAATTAGTTACTTTTATAACCAATCTATCTATTTTGGAGAATGTCAATCTTGAATTCAGCCGAGTAACATCACACCTATGCCAAGCTATCATTTCTTTATTTTATCACTTCATACATGTAGAAATAATACGCATACAAAAGCCAGTATTACGGAATAAATTCTAGTTTACAACTTTTAGGAAAACACTTTAGTTATACATTTTTTTACTTGTATTATCTAATACCTTAGCCTTGACTATCACTATTACATTACATTCATACTTAAGTTATACCTTACATGGATATTCTTTCATTTCTGTGTAAATCATTTTTACTTTATGTTCTCATTAATCTTGTATGGATACAAACTCTTGTGCGGGTGGGCTAGCAATAAATGATTAAGCTCCTATTGGGTAAGTATACATAAGGTATAACTCCTATTGGGTAAGTAGTGCACAAGGCAAGCCTCCTATCAAGTGAGTGTGTACTAGAGACAACTCCTATCATTTGAGAAGTATGCATGAGGCAAGCCCATATTTGATAGAGAATGTAATGAATGCAAACTCCTATCATGCTTACAAAACTCATGTACTTTGGTTTTATATGTGAACTTTAAATAGTGGGCTCATTTACTTACTTTAATTATTTTTATATTTTTTTCTTTCTCTATCATTTTATAACAATAATTATTATTTTTACTTTATCGTGATTGCGGTTATACTTTATCAATTCATCATACTTAAACATTTGATCCCCAGGTGTCCATAATAGTATGTTATCTATGGTTCTTTACTATATATATATATAGTTTGATAAGTATTGTTATATTTATGTCACGTTAGTATCTATCATCAAACTATACCAAGTACGGGTCATTATAGTTAACCTATCTTAATTTGGTTAAATAATGGCAATGTATATGACTAAGTCAATAAAGGTGAATATATGGCAATGCAGGTGAAGATAGCAATGCGGGTGACTATATTAGTGCGGGTAAAAGTATCTATACAAGTAACTCTATACACTTATCAGCATTACAACCCTTAGAATGGTCTTGTATTCAATGTGGATGATCGCCATCATGTGAATGCACCATTTTACTTATCCTCATTGGGCATGCATAGAATAATCTAGGTAGCCAACGTGGACACACTATCAATGTGGATACTTAAATTTTACTCATCTGCATCCCAACACTTGGAATATTCTAACAGTTGATACAGATGACTATCACTAATGTGGGTGACTATACGTCTATACTTCATTCACATCAGCCTGTACTTAACCACTTTTCTTAAACATGCATACGATTACCTGAATCTAGGGTTCTTACAACATTATTGTTTATCATATTAACTTTATAAAAACATGTAAAAATGTGATATTTCTCACTTTAAACTTTATCAAAATGTTCATAGTATCTATACTAGGTCCAAAATATATAAACAAGTAGAAATGAAGATCTAGAACTCACTTTTGTTGTCATGTAGAACTTGATGAAACTCTAACCTGAAGAGTATGAACCAAGATCTACGTAACCACATGTAAATGTGTCAAACTTTATCTATCAAATTAGTGTACAAACACCTAATAAACATAAATCCAGCTTAGATTTATCGAGAAATACATAAAAATCTTTGACTTTCTCTCTCTAGAACAATAAATTCTTTCTCCTCTTTGGATCAATAACCAAGAAATGCATGGGGCGGCCACCATTCTATTTATAGTGGGTTTTAGTGTATTTTCTGTTTGCCCACCCTTACTCTCTGCTTTCTTTTAAACTAGAAATCATCTCCCTTCTAGTTTCCTTAACTGGTTTTTTGCCCATAAATTCAGGATGTGATCATGTTGTCACAGTTTGATAAAAGAACAAATTAATGTACGACTTTAATACATATAACTAGTACCGATAAGTAAGAGTACTCTCCATAGAAAACTGGTAGAAAGTATCAAACTTGAATACCTTAAAACTAAAATACAAAATGCGAATACTGAAAATAAAATATTTTTGAGGTCTTTTATAATGAAAAGTAAATTGAATGCAAATAATTAGAAAAGCACAAAAAACTTGATTATGATTATAAAAATATAACAAAAAAGCAACCACTTTTGATTTCAAGTTCAAAGATCCACAATTGGTTAGTAATGATTAATTGGTAATCACATAGACATGATTTTATAAAACTATCCAATTAAAGTGATAATCAATAAACAAACTTTTAAAACTTGCTTGTTCACAAAATTAACAATTCACAAATATCAAGCAATCACACGCAAATCGAACTGCCGATCACAACTGCTAGCCATAAATGGCAGCAACGCCAAGGCAACCAACAACATAGTTGTCTTTTCATCACAGCCACGCCTCGTATGACAAATAAGGTCACAAATGAGCATAGGCTCATAGCCTCAGACGACCTAAGGTTCGTCATCATCAACATAGTGATATTTCCAAAACGATCATATTTTTCTAAGAGCAAAACAATGCAGACTCAATCTCAGCAATTCTTATGACAAATTAGATAACAAATGAACACAGGGCGATAGTCTTAGATGAGCAAAGGCTCGTCATTATCAACATCATGGTATTTCCAACCTCAACATCATATTGTTTTTCTAACAACAAGCCAACACAAGCACTATTTCAAAATGCATAGATTTAATTTCATAGGAACCATGGCTTATTATTAATAAACCAAAATAAGGTAAGTTTAAAACCTTTGATAAACATTAGCTCAACATGAACAATAGTGAACAAAAATCAAAATAAATGTATCGGTTAATAAAACCAGCAAAGAAAAAAACAGATAAAGAGTATAAACCCAAACGTAAGGTTAGCAAAACAAGTCTTATCGTGTTTAACAAGTTAAATATTACACGAGTGACACAAGTATCAACATGAATATGATTTGTTTAACTATCTATTTTTATTCGTATAATTATTTAAAACTGTTTTTATGCACCAAGAATAAGAAATAACAGGTCTAGTCATCTGATTTTAATTCTTTTAAAAAATATAAAAAATTACAAAATAATTTTTTATTTAACAGGTTTAATCGTATAATAAACAGATCAGGCATTGCTAGCCCTGGCCAAACGACCGTTCAAATGCCGGTGATCTTAAGAGCAATGGTTGGGGCTCGATATATAACCATCACCCTGTCATTTAATAGTGAAGTTCAATATCACAAATCATGAACAGAGGACAAAAATCATAAGAAAACCAACTTGATCTCCTTTTGAAAATCCCAATCTCAAAAAATCGAATCAACAACCCAATAATTTGAATCAACACCAAAATAAGCAGAGACCCCCCAACTTAGTGTTTTTAACCATCATCGAAAACAGGAACATACATATGAGATGTTAACATCGGGTCTAGCACCACCGTGGGAGAATATTGCCGTTGGCATCTCAAGCCAACACATAATTCCCCTCTCTATCCCTAGACACCCCTAGATCAATGATCGTGCAACCATTACATGATGTCGGCAGTAACAACAGCCGACAAGAGCATGGGGAAAGCCAGTCGGCGGCTTTTACCGGCAACACGTGAACCATCCGTGTAGCTGTGAGCGGGACCGCCACTCATTCCGCCATCAGGCATCGTTGGTAACAATCGCAACACCAAACCCCAAACTCTCTCTCCATGTCTCTCAAAATCGAAAACCTCTCTCGCTCTAAACGAACATGCAGATGCAAGAGTGGGGAGATAAGCAGGCAAAGGCGGTCCACTCGAACCACCAGTGGCATCTAACTCGTCGCCCACTCAAATCAGCCGAAGAGCTGAGGCCACCAAATTAAGTTGTAGAGAAGATAATGCAATTTTTTCTCTATAATGAAAACCCTTCAAACCTTTGTGGTGAAACCACTAAAAACCAAAAACCACTACTGATGGCGTTCCTTTATTCCCTTTATTCATATATAGGAAAATAGCAAACTCTACTCACATGAATTTAATACATGCCAAAAAACAAATGAAATAACATGTCGCAATATAAAATCAACGAGTAGATGTTCTAAGATTGTAATATAAATACGGATGTCTAGTTTTGTGCTTTACAAATTGCATCGTTAATTGTTTTAAACATAGGAACTAACATGTAAAACACTACACGGTTAAACATCAGTATCATACTGTACTTACTGATGTGTTTTTATTTATCTTCACCGGAAATCCTGTTCTACAGCACCTCATCTTCTTGTTGTTGATAAATGGAAGCATCTGGGGATGGTAATGAAGGCGGGGTTCCTGGCGGAATAGAGGCGGCGCCGTTCTCACCGGCATATACACATAGAGCCTCTGCATCACGAAGAACGGGATCGAGGGCGATTTGACCGCTTAATTCGTTGATGAACTTTAGAAGGGTATCAAAGTCCATTTGCTCCCCTATTATTTTGTCTCGTTGTCGTTTAAGGATGGCAACACATACGTATAGATGTAGATGCTCACTAGGGTAGTGAGTCCATAAAATCTCCCATAACCGTAATGTTGTCTCGTATTCGAACTCCCTGGGATAACATCACCAACATCAGTTACAATGGAATCTAGGTCCTTTCAACAAAAAAAAATAAAATAATAAACAAAGAATATGTTATTAGGTTAGAAGATAGTATACAGTATAGTATATTCTCATTTCCCTTTGTATTTATGGCTAAATAGACTTCCTCAGATATAATATAATCAACTTCTGGTTGAATTATTGAATATAGAGGTGCCAATTATGGGAGTTCATGGTCAGGTTCGATGGTTTTGATGGAGCTTTTGGGTCGAATTGGTAAGTATGGTTCTAGAAAATATCAAGCCAAAGCAGCTGGGATGGTTGGGTCAGCCAAACGCTAGTTTAGGCTGTTTTTTTCAAGATCATTAGTTGCGTCTTTATTTATTTATTTATTTATTTTCCTTCTAATTTATCAAATGGTACATGAATATTAAAATTTTAAAACAACTGCATCTTAAAAACATAAAAGAAGACGTAAGAAAAGTTAAACTTGGCCGTGATTGGTTTACACGGCCAAGTTCCAAACCAAAAACCGTATAAACCCAAACCGGCTGAACAAGCCAATTTGATTCGGTTTAGACGGTTCAATTGGTTTCAACTGTTTATGAGCACCCCAGTAGCTATCTCCACCCATTCAGGAGGAATACATTCTTTTGTAAACTTGCAAAATTACATGTTTCACCAAACACAAGTTTTCAATGCATAATGAACAATTGTCTTCAAGCATGATTTGGAAACATATGTAATTCTGCAAGTTTAGCGGGGAATATCCCCTTTATTCTAAAGCATAAAGCCTCATAAATCTTTTTTCTTTTCTAGAAAATTATATTGCTACTAGAATGTGTATTTTTGTGTTCCTATTTGACATTACTTATTGCATGTTTAGTCCCCAAGTATCATATATGGATGGTCCCCGCTATTCAATCAAATTTAACACAAATGTTCCTTGGCACAAACATGATGGTTCTGATCATGTTTGTGGGTCGAATGTCAATGGTCAAAGTTGGTCAAAGGTGTCATGGGTCAGAATTCTCGATCTGTCCAGAAATTATTTTTGGGTTTTAATAATTTGGAAATCAAATATAAGAAAAGCAGTCAATGTCAAAGCATGCTTAATATAAGCAATTATGTATAATTCTCTTTATGATTAGGAGTAACTTCCTTTTTTATAAATAGATGGGTAGGAATAAGTGGAGAGATGTACCAATCTTCTCCCATTTAAGTTCATAATAAACAGTTTGTGTTAATGATACAAAACCGTGGGTCGACCCAGCTGTTGTGGGCAGCTCTGGTGGGGTTCTCGGACCCGCTTTGACCCAGTCAAGCAGTTCAATCAGATTTGCTAGAAAATGGAGAGATAGTGGGGAGGGAAGTTATGAGCCTGCTGGAGTAGAAATAGAATCTTTAGTTTATTTTGAAGTCTACTATTTTGATTGTCTAGTTGGTGTAATTGAAGATTTGTCCCTCTTGAAGTGGACTGTCGTGTTGATACGAACCCACTATTGGGTCAGGTTCAATCTAGAGCAGATCTGACCCAGTTGTTGCTAAATGGAGGGAAACTTAATGGAGGGAAAGATTCAATTTTAGAAAGTGGGTGAGTTAGCAAGAGCAGTCAGTAGTCCTTTGTTTTATTTATCCTTGATTTAATGTTTAGATTAGAGGTTGTCTTGCTTATGTTTAAATTGGTCTAGGGCAGTATCAGAGATCTAATCCGTCTCGAATTGGATTAAAGTCTGTAGACGACTAGTTATCAATTGCATCAAATTTCATCGTTTGTTCCGTTTGATTTTTTGGGTTCTATCATTTGGTTCCATTGCCGGGAAATCGAAGAAGCAAAGACAAAATTGTGGGATCCAGTACAAAAGAAAAAACAAAATTTTAAAAGATAAAGATGTGGAACCCCAAAAAAATTCAATCCAACCCCCTCAACCACTGGAAAAATAAATTTTTCTTCTTTGTATCTCTGGCCACCCACAACAACCCATTAACTACGGTGACATGTCACTCCACAAGGATCATCGTGTAGTTGACTCTAAAATTTAAATCATATGAGGTATCTGGATGTTATTACCTATATTCTCAATTATATATTTTGTGGATAGTGACCATTTTTTTTCTTGTTTACAGCGACGAGACGCAACTACGTTCAATACTTGTCACACGAAGGGCAGTGAAGACTTCATTTTTCCTAAAATTTGGTATGAAAAATGTAAATTGGGCACAAAGATAAAGAGTATACTTGCCTTTTGAATTGAATAAGAATCCAGCGGAAACAGAAGAAATAATTCAAGCAGTCATTCTGCTTGAAATAGTTATGTAATGGATTGTCAAGAATTTCCACCAACTACCATATCAAACAAGAAAACACATGTTAGAAATTAAATCTAATTACACATTAATCCAAGATTCCCATAAAAAAAAGATCTAGAATAATCCATGTATAACTAGTCGGTTTCACATGAAAAATTTTAACACACTGATGGCAAAATGGGTTGATCGAGTAAGGAGAATGAGTAAGTTTTTAGTAAGGGTCCAGTTCTGAGTCAGTTGGACCAGATTAGGAGGTTTAAAACATTTTGAATATGCTTTAAGCAAAAGCAACTTTCAACCCGTCTGAGTACACCAACCAAAAATAGGTCAAAGTTGCCACTTGCCCACTTCTAGTTCCATGTTTTGACCAATCAAAGCAAGTGAAATACAATGTTCATATATTAAGAAACACAAGCTATAAAAGGGGTGGAGATAGAGAGAGGACCTTGGACAGTGCAAAAAGTTGAGAGTGCATGCCACTTTGATCACGGTTGAAATTTGGTCCAAGCCGTTCCAATAGATAAACAAAGCACCAAAATGC
This sequence comes from Flaveria trinervia, assembly GCA_025506515.1. Taxonomy (NCBI): domain Eukaryota; kingdom Viridiplantae; phylum Streptophyta; class Magnoliopsida; order Asterales; family Asteraceae; genus Flaveria; species Flaveria trinervia. The sequence goes on along the minus strand of CM046448.1, from coordinate 101,331,982 downwards.
TTCTGATTCATCTTTCATGATGTATAATATTGGGGAAAGGAGATCACTCATGCCCTGTGAGAAGTAACTTATTTCAACATTTACGAACATTCTTTATATACGAACAAACAGATCCAGAACACAAGTCAAGCAAATCAGTAACGTACAACTTTAAAACATTAATCAAAATAACCAACACCAATTTTAAGTATCCTTATGTAGAAAACAGAAAATATGTGTCAGCTATAGGTGGCAATTTAGATCCACTTGTTTTGTATGAATGGGCCAATTCTGGTTACTTTTTGTTCATCTCTGGGAGGTTAAGCTGGTCAAATAAAAAAATTGCTAAAAAGGAAATGGGTAAGAATGCCCCGCACATTGTATTTTTTATTCATTAGACCTATAAAACATTTTTGTAATAAAATAGATAATACTGATAAATTAGTTTCCGTAATCATCATGTTCGACACAATTAACTTTTCACAATTACTTTTTATAAAAAAAATCATAATTTGGAACAAATCATGCTTTGGATCAACTCAACCAGACCAATCTTGTTTTGCCCAAACCAAAAATGACCCCTTCAGATTTAAACTATTAAGATCTTTTACCCAGCCCCCCAACTAACCAATTTTACCACTTCATAGCAAAAAGAACTGGCAATGGTAGAGTGTTACCTGACAGTAACCAAGATCAAAGTTGTAGAAAGAGTAAGTCAACAATATGTCACGCATAAGGCGTACATCTGGATTGTCATCACCCTCATAAAATGCTAGTGACCTATCAGTCCTTACCTTGAAAAAGTAAATAAAATGCTTAGTTATCAAAGAAAAAAACTCGTGTTGTGAATAATCAGAGGCTGGTGTATAATCTGTCTTCCCACTCATACCACGTCTTTCTCAATAAGACCCTTCCTTTCTCTGTATTTTGTAAATCTTTTTGCTTGTTCCAAGGAAATGCTCTGCACAAGGAGATTGGGATATAAAGAATATAATACCTTTTTAAATAAAACATAAAGCAACACTGTTGGACTAATCTTGTCAAGGCCCAATATTTGGAGGGATGGTTTAGTAAGTTAAAATATTTATTTAGGTTTATTTGTTTTGGTAAGTTTGTTTATGACTTTATGGTTTGGTGTCTTATATTTGGTATTTTTATTTTAGGAGGTTTGCTTATGTTTCCTAGGAAGAGTCATTAGATATCTTGGTGATTAAGTATTTGGTTTATTATAAATATAGGTTAGGGATTATTGTATTTGGTGTGTTTTCATCAATAAATACAAAAAGAATTGAAGGAGGCATTCCATAAAACCATCGTGTTCTTTGTTCTTGTTCAGCATGATTCTTGGCGGCATTGTGTTCGATCAAAGGTCTAGGCCAACAGGAACTTCCCGATATGAACCAGACACGAAATAAACGGGTTAGGCTTGGGGCTAATAGGTAGCAGGTATGTATCGTAAACCAGTCGACATGGCTAACACATTTAATAAAAGGGTTGAGTTTGTGTTGCCAGACCATACTGTTTTCAAGCCTCCATCCAGTTTATTTAAATTAAAAACTAAATATTTATATTTTTAGCATTAGAAAGGCACCTGTTTTATTCTCATACTAGTTTCTTTCATCTTATGCTCTTTATATTAGTCTCCTTTTCTTCTCTTTATTTATTTTACTAGGTTAGAGCCCATGTATTACATGGGTGGAATAAATAAAACATATCAAAATAATTAGTTTTATGAATATTTTATTTTCTAGATGTTATTATCCATTGGTGAAATAAAAATATAATGAATATTTAAAAGTTATAACACAAAATGAATTAGAAATTATTACTCTATATTTAATATGTATTAATAAATTATTAAAATAACTACATTTATATTTTAGATGTTTAATAGTTTAGTTTACTAATTACAATAATTATCATTTAATATGAGAGAGACAACATAAATATAGATCTATTTGTTTTAACATATCTTAGTTAGAAAGAAAAGTCAAATTAATAGTTTTTATAACTTTCATATTTATTATGAGAGATGTTGGGTTTGTGGAGTCTTGATTTGGGCTCGGGTTAAAACAAAACTTAGTGGCAGATTAATTAAATTAAAGACTTGGCATGTTTTTATTTAATTGTAGCCCATTAGGGTTTTCTTGGGGATTAAGTTGTAAACCCTAATTTTCCCTATTTATATTGTGTATTGTATTTGTAATTCCTCATGAGTGAGGCAGAAAGCAATAAAAGTATTACCCCGATTGTTGCCCGTGGACGTAGGTCACATCGACCGAACCACGTTAAATCTCGCGTGTTCATCTTTATTATAATTTTCTCTCGCAGTTTGATTGTGTTGTGTGTCTATCTACACCCGGATCCATAACAAGTGGTATCAAAGCTACGGCTCGTTACACATAGGAGAAACACAACGCGAGAGGAAAACACAATTTAGGTTAGCCGCCGGCAGTCCGTCGCCGCCCCTAGTTGACATGGTTTCATATTCATCACCCTACCCTACCCACGTTTACAACACACCGGAAAGAAAAAAGAAAGTCAACCTTGTTTCGTTTTCTTTCTTTGTGTTCTCGAAGGCGCATCACAGAGAAAAGAACCATTAATTTTGTGGTGTGTGTGTGCTTGCTTGTTTGGGCATCAAACAAAAAGAAGGAAAAAAAGCAGTAGCCTTTTTTTGGTTTGCGCTTCCCGATAAAAGATCAAAAGTCAACAAAACCGTCTTGTGTTTGACCGATTATTCCAAGATAAAAACAAAGGTATACTTTGTTTATTTATTTCTGATTATTGGTTATCGGGTTTGGCTTCGGGTTTAATAATCGGGTTTTGATATTAGTATTCGTTTTGGTGTGATTGTTGAGATCTATGGTAGTGTAGCCAAGATCATTGGGGGTTAGTTATTTTATCCAAGTATTCTTGATAAAATTACCGAGTCAAAGTCGAGAACTCGCAGGTGCATTGTTGAACTAGTTTGTTTATTGTTTTTTGAGACTGAGGAAAAAGGGTAGTGTTCAATAGAACAACACTCAAGTTCAGGCAGCCCGCCACAGTTGTGTTTGGCATTACTTTCAGTTTTGACTTGCTTAGTAAAGATATTGTAGTTTGAGATAATGGCAGAGAGTAGAAAACTTCAAATTGAGAAGTTTAATGGAAACGATTTTGGTTGGTGGAAAATGCAAATGGAGGATTTGCTTGTTCCAAAAAACTTGGATGTTGTTTTGGGTGATAAACCAGAAAAGATGGAAATAACTGAGTGGGAAACTTTACATAAAAAGGCCAAGGCTGTTATTAGGTTGTCACTGACAAAGGATGTTGCGTTCAACATTCTGAAGGAAACCACAACAAAAGGTATCATGGATGCGTTATCTAATATGTACGAGAAGCCTCTGGCAGCAAATAAGGTTTTCTTCATTCAAGAGCTGGTTAATACAAAGATGAAAGAGGGAAGTTCAGTTTTAATGCACATCAACAACTTGAAGTCAATTTTGTCAAGACTTGGGTCAGTTGGCATTAAATTTGAGGATGAGGTTCAGGCTCTACTACTGTTATCATCATTGCCCGATAGTTAGGCTGGTACTGTTACAACGATTACTAGTTCCACCAGTGCGTTCACTTTAAAAGGAATTCGGGATATTATTATGGGCGAAGACGTCACACGAAGAAATTCAGGTGAATCATCAAGTGAATTACTAAATGTTGGCAGGGGAAGAAAGAATAACAGAGGTAGTGAGAACAAGAAAAGAAGTCAGTCTAAGGCTCGGAATGATGTGACATGTTGGAACCGTAAACAGCTGGGACACTTTAGGAATCATTGTCCGAATGATTATAAAGAAGTTAACACTGCAGCAGACTACTCAGACGATGATGCTTTAATCTGTAGCATGGAGAGCAGTGTGGATTCCTGGGTCATGGATTCTGGAGCTTCGTTTCATGCTACCCACTGGAGCGAAGCATTGCAGAATCTAAAAAAAGGTGATTTTGGTAAGGTAAGACTGGCAAACAATGATGTTCTTGATGTTACGAGCATGGGTGACATAGATTTAGTTACTTCAGTTGGTTTATGGACTTTGAAAGATGTCAGAGTAAATCCTGATTTGAAGAAACAGTTGATTTCTATCAGTCAGTTGGATGAACGAGGACATGAGGTTAAGTTTGGGAATAAGCAGTGGAAAGTTGTTAAAGGGAATCTTGTCATTGCTCGTGGAAAGAAAATGGGTTCATTGTATATGGTCAGTTTACCATCTGAAGGAAGTGATGTTCCAGTTCAGAAGAAGACTAAAATCCAGTTCACAGAATCTCATAGGCAGAAGCAGGTTTGCTTTGCAAGTAAGAAACCTAGAGTCACAGGAAAGATTTAGAGTGAATGTGCATGGAAGGGTTCAGGAAAACCAGTTAAAGGATTTCGTGGTAGTGGGAGCACATGTTGTGCTTCAATAATAGTTCCTAGACGACAGTGGGTTAAAAGAACTAATATTTCATCTAATAAAATCTCTCCAGATGATTACTTGCTGAATATGGAAAGTGTTTGCTCTCAGGGTGTTCCAGGATCTGGTAGCTTATTTCAGTGGGAACCGGTAAGGATGGAGAACGGGTAAAGGGCAGATACAGTCGTAACTGATATGTTGAAGCTCGGGGGAGCTTCAACAAGCCTTCAGGTTAAGACGAGGAAGATTACAAGAGGTACAAGTGTTCACAGCGAAACGCAGTTTGAAGATGATCAAGCCTCCAAGTAGAAGATTGTTGGGTTTGTGGAGTCTTGATTGGGCTCGGTTAAAAGCAACTTAGTGGCAGATTAATTAAATTAAAGACTTGGCCTATTTTTATTTAATTGTAGCCCATTAGGGTATTCTTGGGGATTAAGTTGTAAACCCTAATTTTCCCTATTTATATTGTGTATTGTACTTGTAATTCCTTACGAGTGAGGCAGAAAGCAATAAAAGTATTACCCTGGTTGCAGCCCGTGGACGTAGGTCACATCGACCGAAACACATTAAATCTCGCATGTTCATCTTTATTTTATTTTCTCTCGCAGTTTGATTGTGTTGTGTGTCGATCTACACCCGGATCCATAACAAGAGAGAGGCAGAAAAAAGATTTTTTTGATATGCTAGAATGATGACACGTGTCATTTGATATGCTAGAATGATGACACGTGTCATTGATATGCTAGAATGATGACACGTGTCTTAAGAAAACATTCTTTTATTATAGGTTATTGATTATAGATGTTATTTTACTTTCCTTTTTGTAGTTGACCCTAATCTTATATTACTTTCCTTTGTCTTTTGTAATCAAGTTGGGGATATTGTTGACCTTATTCATACAAATCGGCTGTAAACAGGTTGACAAGGTTAATTCGTTTAAAAAACGTGTCAAGTTTATGGTTCAGCCTTTTGACATGATTTCAGCCTTTTGACATGATTAGCTAATCAGGTTTGAGTTAACTTACAACAACCTGCCAACCCAAGCCTAACAAGAATAGCCACCCCTAATAACATAATAAAAGTGGAGGAAAAAAATAATTTCTTCAAGGCAAGGAGAAAAAGAACCCATGACATAGTTATAAGACGCTATCCATTTGCACAAAATTTAATCACCGATTCACATACCTGCCATTGCTTTTTGATGGTCTCATACTCTGTCTTCTTAACTAATACGACATACTCCCTCTCCTCATAAGTAGAATCATATGGATAATATCCCAACAAAAATGGCCAAACCTGAAATTCATTCATCATCAAAGGATTTAGTTCCACTAGTTAAAACAAGGAATTAGTAAAAACAAAATCAATAGTACCACATGATAAACAAACCTCTTTACGCAAGTTGTCCTCCACTCCCCCATAAAATATTCTCTTTCTCAAAGCATCTGGATCTACAATACGGCCTTCAGAATCTAAAAAGGTAGTCCACTGTATAAAAGATATCTTAGAAGTCAAAAGATGATCATTTACTTCCATTTTTAAAGGTGTGCATGTGCGTGCATAAGAGGGGGTTCAAAATTTAGGTTTGTTCAAGAAAAACAGAAATTGCAACAAATACCATTCAGCAGACCAGAACATAATTATAATCTATGCGTCACCAAAAATAATAATATTCTCTTGCCACCTCTAGGATTCTCGTGTGAAGTCTAGTGGATCTTTTGGCCTCTCATGTAATCCCGCAAGGGTAATTTGCAAATTGTGTTTGAACACATCGTGTTTGATTTAATGTATTTAGCAGTATTTTGATTTTCTATATTTAGCAGAGGTACTCGATCATGATGCGTTATTTTATGATTTCTTGTAAGCATATAAAAGAGAGTGTACATCTACCTCTTGAAGTTCTAAAGGATGTTGCCTTGGTTGTCCCCATACCACTGATAATTTATCCAACTGCCAAAACCAAATAAATGAAAGAAAATACATATGTGAACACTCATCAAAAGGGCAGTATATGGAATCTCATACAAAAATCATAGATGCTAGATGATGGCATACTAAGGTATTGTTCATGATAATATGTTAGTATAGCAGTGATCATATACTAAAATCACAGATTTCACCACAAAAAAGTAACACATTAACATCTTTATTGTGCTTCATCATCATAAGAGGAGCACTGAACTGAAAGCAGTACATGTCCATGCACACATAATGTGTAGGGTAACATGATGCTAGATGTGTAGCATGAAATTTCTCAAAGCTTAAAAAACAACTTTGGATTTCTAGATGTGTTAACAAACAATATTACTAACCATGTAAAATTTAACTATTGTTGCATGAGAAAGAAAGAAGGAATGAAAGAACAACAAAAGACGTTGACCAGTTTTATATTCTATTATATCTAAAACCTACACCTAGCATAATTTACCTAAAGTACATTTCACAGATTCAACTTGTAAACATCTGCACATTTAAATGCTTTTTCACACAAATGTCATTTTTTCCTTCATCAATAAAAGTTGCTTATTGCTTATTAGCAAAAATAAAGTACCCTTGCACATTTATTAAGCTAACACTAATTGTTGATTACCACTATGATGCATATAAAATCCAAAATGATTTTTATGGTACCATAAGTGCCACAATAACACAAGAACCATTAAAACCTAATAAAGCAATAACTTTGATTATATGATAATTTCTTCTACAAGAGCCATTAAACCTTAATAAAGTAATAACTTTGATTATATGATAATTTCTTCTAGTCAAGACTCGGGGCAACGGGATAAAGTTATAACCTCACTACCTGCTTTAGGTAATAAGTACATAGAAATGTTGAGGGCCTAAGAGAGATATAAGTTAATAATCTTCAATCAATCGATCAACAATACGTGTAAAATAATCATTCCTTTTATGAATATGCATCTATAGTTGATTAGTTGATGGTTTTTTCTTCCCACGTTTCAAAAGGATTTTACCTCTAGAGGGTCAGAAGGTACAGGAACTTTCTTGGGAGCAATTTCCAAATCATTGGTGGTTGTTTCCTGTGGCTGGTGGTCTTTGGAAGCCCAATTAGTCCTCCTTTCCTCATTAGGACCATGAAAATCAAGACTCTCACGAAAAAGCTGTGAAGTTGTCTCTCGAGCAAACCTTGTCACAAGAGAGAATTTCTCTAATACTTGAATGGATATATCACGAGCAGGATCATGACTTTTTTGCCTCTGTTGGTTGTTTGGCTGAATACTACCCGAACTATCATCTTCTGAAGTATGTTTTTTCTCCAACTCCCCTCAGAGGGAGAATCTGGAAATGAAGATGCTGGTGTTCTGTTTGCAAGAGATCTTGGAAGTTCCAATGAAGACAAAGTTCTCTAGTAAGACATTCAAAAGATCTATGTAAACAAAGTATAATAACCACTGATGAGTGATGACTACATGATTAAGAACAAAAAAAATTTTTACTCAAGCACCCTATTCATAGTTGTAAGTGTCCCTTAAAGAACCACGAAGTACAAGCTTATGGTACGAACAACTTCATAGAGGGCTAGAGGCTACATCAAGGCTAAAATATTAGCAAAGATTAAACCGTACCTGCAGAGGATCTTGGAAGTTATTTACAAGAAACACATTCGTGTTTTCTGAAGACCTGTGACAACAGAGGTTTAATTAGAAACAATCTGATAGGTAAGATAAAATAATCTTCACTGATGTTTTTTCTTCCTAAACATAACTGATATAATATTATAAAGCATCAACTGACCTGGATCAGCAAACAATAAATGTTGAAACAAAGCTATGAGAAAAAACAGACACCATGCGATCCTAAAAGAGTGTAGCTACTAGCTAAAACCAGTTCCGGATATGAGGCTTCTTGTCGTTTATTGATAGATGGTAATTACAATATTTTAATTGATATATCTACAGAGTTAATATCACACCAACTCCTCTACAAACATCGCATGCTAAGAGAACAGTTTTCCATCAAATTCTACAAGGAACCAAACGAACATGTTGTGAGATCTTATCTAGGGGGAAGATGCAAAGTAATGTTCCATGCATGCATTTTCTAATTTAATTATTGGATCAAAAAAATTTTCTATGAAATATTATGTGAAAAGGGTACATTGGAATTGAAGATAGGCAGGGTAAATAAAACAGCCAACCTGACAATAAGAACATGCTGCTTAATTGTAGCAAGAAACTCCCGTATTCTCCACTATAAAAGTACAGTGGAGGGAATGCTAGACCTGCACAAACTTCCGGTCAGACTGAAATTAACTAAGCAAAAAATCAAAAACATGTAAAACATGTTGACATTGAAATATTGAATCATGTGTAGCAATATACCTATCATTCCTAAAGCCTCCAATATAATATAAAAAGAAAGATGATGCAACCAAAGTCCTCAAGGAAATGATATTAAAAAAAAAATGGAAAATGTAGCTTCTCACAAGCTTGGAATTAGAATCAACAACTCATACATCAACTCAAAACATTACAAAATAAACAGAAAAGGTTTCAAATAATAAGACTCCAAACCGTATTCTGAAATAGTCTAGCTTCTTCATAGCCTTAAAATCATACAACCACATAAAAATCAAATAATAATAGACTGCTAATCACTATGTACAAAGCTACATGTACATGTTGGTAGAGAAGGATCAAACACAGGATTTACAATGGATGAATGCAGAGAATATGTTCTTGTAAGTATGATTCATCTATTAACAAATGTTAATGAAGGGTTTTATGGTATTTATAGGTACAAACTTGGCAGGAAATCCACGGGTCCTAACCAGGTTACTTAACCACCAAGCAATAACTAACTTACCTATACTAAACATAATTATACAATTGTCACACTAAACTTATAATAAAATATAAATACACTAATTTAGTTTAACCTTCAACAGTACATCTATAGGGTTTCAAGGTAATCATGCTACACGCAAAACTAAATATAACTGCATTATAAGCGCGTGTTAGATCTAGCATTTGCATCTGCTAAAAAGGTTTTCAACACGTATAGTCATAAGTCATGCACAAGTCACACTGAATGTGACACAATAGTGAGGTTATAATGTGCAGATTTAATTGAACATGAACTATGATGGACAATTGTGTAGAGAATTTCATTCGGGACATGACAGAATTCAAATAGGCAATCAAGGACGACAAAAAATCATATACATATCTTGCTTTATGGCATACACATATGGATAGGTAACCTTAAGACATGAATTAAATATTGATGAATATATTAGATGAGATACAAGTATCCAACTATAGCAGAAAAGTATGAAATACCCTACCAGATGATAGAACAACAATAACATACTGCCACCCAATTGTTGGTGTATGCCGACGAATCGAATGGATATCAGAAAATGATACTGCTTTTATGGTATACAAATTTGCGTCTGCATATAGAAACATTAATAATCAGATCCATAGTAACAAAACAATCACATGTGTATGCATATCCATATACTCACCTCGCGCCTTCGATTACCTAGATGTACACTATGAACAATTAAAATATGAGGCTAACCTCTCGCAGACAACCTCGCATTTGAGCTTTGGCCTTTATATGGTATCCACGTCTATTATGACCAAAAGAAGTATAGCTTATCATAATAATAACATATATAACATAATATGTATCACAAACATTTACATATCAATACTACTTCATAACATAGAAAATTACCATAAATAATGAAGAACCTTGCTTAAACAACTTCAAACGCCCACTGATCCCTTCTATAACAGATTGAGTTGGATGAATTGCCACATTATCTTTCATGTACACTATTTCTGCATCTTCTGGATCACTAGAAGAGCTTCGCTTGCTACTGTCACTACGGATTATGCTTGATGAGCCCTAAAAGATACATAAAACAAGTAGAGCCTAAACATACAAGATGTGGGTTGCCACATAAAGCCAACTGGAAGCAGAAAGTTGAATCAGTTACACAGTAAATATATTAAATTTTACCATCAATTATTGTTTGGAATTTAATTTTTTTTATCCAAACTATTTAGTTGGTGAGAAAAAAATAGCAGGTGACTAGAAGAGTTGCAAAAGTTGCATGCTTACTATCCATACTACACAACAATTGCACAATAAAGCTACCTAATAAGAATTACATATGTACACAGAGGATAAAGAGGCTGCAGGACAGCAGTAACAAATGAAGTAAGAAAGTCACTTTAGATGGAAATATATGTTCTAGATCAATCCAACCATACAAATGACATTATATCTTAAGTGAGACATTTATTAATTTTAAGATTTTGACATTAGCACCTCATCCAAATGTTTAAATGGCAATCCCAACAAAAAAAATAATGCAAGATTAGTTTCTTTCCATATGTAGAACTTGTTTTAACCTAATGTCATCAGATTTTACCCATACGGGGCTACTTCACCATTTTAGTCAACGTACCCTTTGTCTCCTCTCACAATACTAACAATAGGCATGAGATTACAAGTTTTTCCTTAACAGATTCCAAAAAAACAAGTACAAGAAGGTTAAACATTGATTTTAGATGATAGTTACTTCTTTTAGAACTACACCATAATTAATTTATACCAATCCACCATTGGAGTGGCTCCAACCCTAGACCTCAAGGAGAGCATTACCACACTAAATTCAATGCCTAACCCCCCAAATAATAGTTACTTAACTATCCAACAAAAGCAAGAGCAAGATGATTACATACAATATTAAGGTTTCGCAAAATTATCTAACATCATTCCATTGCAATAATACATGCTCAGAAAAACCCAAAACCAATAAACAATCACTTATGACTTATGTATAAATTTCAAACCATGAGTTTCTATAATTTCACACCATCACTTGTGTATAAATTTCACACCAGGGTTTACAGTAGAAAATACAATGCATTCTTCACTAGACCAAAGCCTTTTCCAAATCAGGTCAAGTATAAAAAACATAGAATCCATCATATGGTTACTTCCTCAATAAGCTACTTACAATTACCTACAAAGAAACAATGAATTCATCCAATATCAAGCTATTGTCCACTTCATTTAATAATATTAGCAAAAATCCTGCTTGACCAAGCACTAAAACACATCAAATCTCATTAGCTTCCTGAAGTAATTATCAGAGAATAGATCGCATGCAATCATCAGCAAACATTATAGCTTACAAACTTGAACTAACTCCTTAGACTAATAAACACAACCGCTGAACCCTAAATAACCAAAAACCAAGAACATCACCGCCTGTATAATCGTGCTTCATCCGATTCGCATCATTACTTGGTAAACTAATCAACAATAAGTCTATAAAGCATAACCACTCAAAACTACCAATCGAAATGATGTTTGCATAAATGATACTCTGCTTCTAGTATAATTTTCGGTGAGTAATTGATAAAGTAAGTGATGTGTTGCTTACTTGTTTAACAAATTATCAGCAACAGTCATGCTTGAACAAGCCCTAAAACACATCAAGTCTAAATAGCTTCCTACTTAAGTCACCTTAAACATAAACATGAAGAGATTATGCAATCATAAGCAAACATGATAGCATACAAACTCGAATCAATATCTTACACAATAAACATGATCGCAGAGCCCTAAATTACAAAAAAAATGATAAATAATAATATAATAGTAATGATAATATAAACATCACCGCCTAAATATAGGAGGTTGATCCAAATCGCTATCATTACTTGATAAACTGAACTACAATAAGTGTATAAATCAATATCAATCAAAAGCAATGGTGTATGTAGATATGATAATCTAGTTTTGATATAATTACCGGTGAGTGATACTGATTAATAAAGGTAGGTGTTTGTGTTGCTTACTTGTTTAGACGCAGCGGCGTAATCGGCGTCATCGGACAAATCGTGGATCTCTGATTCGTGCATCGACTCCGGCGATTGATGTGATACGAAGGGTGATGATGGAGTGGATTTCTTCAGATTTGGGAAATCAGAAGAGATGAAGGTGAGATAGCGGGTGATTTCGTGAAATTAATGAAGAGGAATAACGAAATAGATAATTAAAAGAGTATAAATTCCTATTTTGGTCATTATAGTTATAATCATTTTCAGATTAAAACGATCGGTTTAACCAATATGGTTTAAGATTTGTTATATTCAAGTTTAAATTGTTAGCTTCATTTAATTTCACCATTAAATATTAAAAAAAATCATCATACCTTTGAATTAAAATGATTTCTTCTATACAAATATTTAATATATTTTATAAAATATTAAATTAATCATCATACCATCACACCCCCACCCCTAGCATTATCAGACCACCACCATCTCTCTCATGTACACACACATAATGTGTTTTCTTTGCCGATACTTTTTTTAATTTCAGAGACTTTTTCTATAAATCTACGTTTTATATGAAGCCATCGTTCCATACACCAGAAATTCAGCATTTTACACCATCTCTGATAAACGGTCGTTTGTCAGATAATAAACTGTCGTTTGCATGGAAGTAAACTATAGTATGCATGTGAGTAAACTACAGTTTGGTGCAGAGTAGTTACGGTCGTTTAACAGAGCTATAATGACAGTTTACAATATAGTAAACGGTCGTTTATTATTTTTAATATTTTTATTAACTTTTTCTATTGTAGTTATATTATATTAAATTTATATATATTGTTAAGTTTTTATTATATTAAAAATTTTCTATTTATATTTATATTATACTAATTATATAAATTAAATATAAGTATAAATAGAAAAAGTTAATACATGTACATGTATTAACATTTTATTTATAATTATAATAATCTTTTCTATGTATAGTCAAACGACAGTTTACAAGTTAATAAGTCAGCCGTTTCCCTTTTTCTACATAGTAAACTGGTTGTTTCATAATTACATTGGTCGCTTTTATATTCTTAATTATACTATACTAAATGGTCGTTGCCCTTTTTGTTTAATTATACTAAATTATATAATTTATATATTATTAAGTTTTTATGTACATGTATTAACTTTTCTATTACATTATATAGTTTTATATAAATTTAAGATAAGAATTATATATAAGTTTAAAATATTTGAACTTTATATAGTTCATATATTTTTTATAAATTTCATAATTTTTAAAGTTTAGAAATAACAATAAAACTTATATAGTTCACAATTTTGAACTATATAATATGAATAATTAAAAATGATACTAATTTAATCTATATTAAACAAATAACAGTTTTATTTTGAAGTATATATTGACTATATCTTTGAAACCTCTCCTCGTACATTTTTTTCCCGCGCATCCGCATTATTACTTTTATGAATATTCCATAACTGCGTTAAGGCAATGGTATTCACCCTCTAAACGCACAAAGACGTAGTGGCAACCATACACATGTGCAATAGTAATGAATTGGCGGTACATGACTTTATGCGGACCTGTTCATAGCGGAAAATAAGTTACGCTTTTAGTGGGAGATAAGCTTTGAAGAATCACATTAAATATGTTGGCGGTCAATAATCCTGTGTAAGACATTATCATCTAGTGTTGATCAGGAGTTGACCCGGTTGTAGCCATGATAAAGTATGTTCTGTCTCATCATATGAGATAGAGAAAAGATTTATGTATAGATTAGAATTGTTATGTAACTCGTTTAAAAACTCATACCTCATGTTTAGCTAATATTCTTCACTGAATCCTAAGGAAAGGAAACTGCATCAAACCCATAGTTACCATCACTGTTATGTTCTCTATATGTGTTATATATGAATGGAAAAGTTTTGGAATCTGTGTTAGTAATAATGGTGATATAGAGAATATGAGTTGTGTTATCTACGTTTGAACTATGTTTCAGGGGGCTCAACCCATAAAATCATAACTAACAAAATCATATGTCGTGTAGGTTTACCTTGGATAGGTTCAGCAGGTGACAGGTGGTCTGGTCGTTTTGTTTTTGATTTGAGTGTTGGCCTTCCACGAGTATTTTTTTGTATCGTAGGCTAGTTAAGATTTATGTTGATAGGATCCCTTTATGCCTTAATTCTTTCTAACCTATTCATTTTCATCGTGGGGTTTTTTTTGGTTTTGGTAAGCTTTTGAACCTCTCAAGTTCGTCATCACATTGAATATCTTCTTCATCTTCATTTAATGATACCGGTGAAAAGTCAAGCCTCCTCCAACATATATCTATCGAATGTAGTGAAATAGGTTTGTCTGCTTTTAAGTACTGTGCGATTTCACAAGCACATGGTAAACCGTAACTAGTACGAAAATCGCAGCCACAACTTTGTGATGGTTTTGAATTTCATTAACTCATATCAACTCCCCCAACTAATATATCCAGAGCTTCATGAGAAACATTTGATAACAAAGAAACAAATAAATTATGTTTGTGTTAATGTTGTATTTCAATCCAACTTTTCTCGTAACTTCTGTTTATTTGTGTTTCCTGTAAATGTACTATGTTATTTGAAACTCGTATAAATTTATTTAAATTGACTTGTCGGAATTCAAATGTTTTTTTAATAGAGCATGTTTTATTCTACTCTGTTTGTTGTTCATGCTTCAAAATTTAGATGTTGATCAATCCACGTAGACACGAACATCTCTTTATAATTTTACAACCAGTTAACATCTAAATAATTAAACACAACTGCAAAGTTAAATCAAATATGTTAGTTTCAATCTTATTAAATAAAAAACAATAAATTGAATAGATTAGGAAAACACTTCGATGCTTGTTCATCAACTTTGTCTGCAATCGCATTCGATTTTCATAGTAGGCCTCAATTGTTGGAGATTGAAGCAGAAATCTACAGTAATACATAAATTTATCCCACTTAGTCTGAAACTTAAAAGATGGTCTGCAATGCTTTCTAATATTCTCTGTATATGATATCTACAAAGTAATCGGGTTGCTTCTGGAAAAATTACTTGACACTTAGCATGAATCCATTGATGCCAAATCTCTATCGGTGACTATGACATGTGGTACCATATAGTCATCCAATGTTTTTCTAAGACAATTTAAAGCCCACTTGAAATTATTTTTTTCTCATTTCGTATGAATGCGAAAGCAATACAAATGTTTTGTTTGATGAAGTTAAGGCAACAATTTGAAGAAAAGGGAGGCAATATATGTTCGTCTTGTACGTGCAATCTAAAATAATCACATGCGGGAACGCATGCCATATTTTTAATGAAGTGGGGTTGATAAAAAACAAATCATTTAATTGATTTGATTCGTTATCAGTAGTAAAATCATAGATGTATCCGCCCATTTTCAAAGATCGAAGAAGTGCTTGCATCATATACAGTTTCAATTGTGGATACATTTTTATCATTATTTTCTTTTAAAGTCGTAAGAATATCATGTGGCTACATATTTTTTCTTGTAAGATCTTACACCAACACATACTCTTCTTTAAATAATCTTTTTGCATAGCATGACCCTCCAAAAATTAAAAAGTTCATGGTTATGTTTGTCACACACAACATGTATTTTCCAACCTTCATCTTCTTCATGATATTTTGTTATAAGTTGAAATGGATAAACTGTCTTCTTTGTGCCTGAATGTGTGGTTGAATCTGATGTTGACTTGTATACACCACCACGATCGCAATAGAAATGCATTGTTGACGAACGTAAAGCCTATGTCTCTTCGTTTGTTGTGTGATAATAACGTATCCAATGTGTGTGTTCAGTGTTTTGCACCCAATCCACTAACTCCTATCTTGTTTGGTACACCCAATCATTAAAAAATAAGATATTATTGACTTGAATTATGATGGTGTGTGAATAAATGAATTTGAATAATTTTAAATTGTGAATTATGAATTGTGAATTGTGTATTCTGAATTTATAGGCATCTTCCAACAATCATTGCAAATTAAAAAATCTATATCCTTGCACAGTTACCATAACGATCTGGTATATTTTCCAATATTATTGATTTTATCTACAATCTGGCAAACAATTATTTCTTTTATTTTCATATTTTCATTGTTTTCATTATTACAATAAACCAAACATAAATAAAATTATTATACAAATAAAAACTAAATCACAATTTTATATAACTAAAAAAATTATATTACTATACAAATAAAATAAAAATACATTATAAATTACATTTTTATTGATATGGGTCATCAGGAGGGTCTTGATATGGAGGTATTCACATTTGTTTATTATGTTTAAACTGTAACATCTGTACTTTTTGTTGTTTTATTTCTGGTCCTTATACTTTGTAATTCATCAATTTATACCCTTGTACTCTTGAGTCTTGATCAATGGAAGTATTATTAAAAGTTATTCTATATACTTATATGTTACACATGCTTAAAGGAAACGTATATGCATTTAATATACTTACGACACGCTATAAATATAAATTCAGTCGGAATCATACATAACCGGGTGTTCATGAACGAACCAACCCAACTTGTAAACAAGCCACCAAATTTTAAAATATAATTCAGGGTCTTAAAATACGTAAAATAACCCAAAAGAAAAGCCCGAAACCAAGTCCAATGGTCCAAGCCCAACACAAACACAAGTTTGTGATCGTAACTCTCGAACCATATCAAGATCAATGCACCGAACCAATTCTCAGTACCATGACTGTTAAATACTCTTCTCCATATGAAAGTACTCTGAAAATGGTGAATGTAGAAAAAAAATGCGTGCGAAACGGAGTTATAACGAAGCGGGAATCGCGAAAACAAGTTTGATGGTTTTGTTGCCTAGTCAAACCGAAACCCACTCGGGTTTAAGCCCATTATCCTTTTTTTAACCTAATTAAAGCCCATCAAATCCAACTCCTTCCCTTTATAAACTAGCCTCCACCCCCACAAAACACTTGTACATTCTACATCCCACCAAAACACTCTCAAATTCTCTCAAGGTTCTCTTCTTCTTCACAAAAATTCTGCACAAAACCTTCAAGGTTAGAATACCATTCTAACCCATTTTTCTTGCTTCTAAAACTTAAACCTTGCATCTAGCTTCATGGATACACCTCTAGGACTATCCCCATGACTTTGCCTTGGCAACATTGAGTGGAAGCCATCTATAATGAGGTCCAAAGCTAGTTTTACAAGGCTGAATTTTTATTTTGTTTTTTTGTCCTTGATGTTTTTTTATCTTTTAACAAGCTTAAATCTTATTTTAAAAAATACTAAACCACTTGGTTACTAAACCATGGACTATCCTCTAGGTTTACAATGGTAAACACTAAGGGGGAGGCACCTAAAATGGGTTCCCAAATGGCTAAACTTTATGAAATTGTTGCTCTTGAGTTTACCTTGTTCAAACTGGATTTCTTTGAATCAAACTTTGTCTCCAACAAACCTCATTGTTGGATGACTTGAGTTAAGGTAAAAATTCTGAAATGAATGAGTTTTGAACTTAACTTATATCTTTTATTACTCAAGTATCTAACATAACAACAAGTGTGATAAACCTAGAGGATAGTCCATGGTTAGTAAACCAAGTGGTTATTATGTTTTAAAATAAGATTTAAGCTTGTAAAAATAAAAAAAAAATCAAGGACAAAGAAACAAAATAAAAATTCAGCCTTGTAAAACTAGCTTTGGACCTCATTATAGATGGCTTCCACTCGGCAAAGTCATTGGGGATAGTCCTAGAGGTGTATCCATGAAGCTAGATGCAAGGTTTAAGTGTTAGAAGCAAGAAAAATGGGTTAGAATGGTGTTCTAACCTTGAGGTTTTGTGCAGCAGATTTTTGTGAAGAAGAAGAGAACCTTGAGAGAATTTGAGAGTGTTTTGGTGGGATGTAGAATGTACAAGTGTTTTGTGGGGGTGGAGGCTAGTTTATAAAGGGAAGGAGTTGGATTTGATGGGCTTTAATTAGGTTAAAAAAAGGATAATGGGCTTAAACCCGAGTGGGTTTCGGTTTGACTAGTCAACAAAACCATCAAACTTGTTTTCGCGATTCCCGCTTCGTTATAACTCCGTTTCGCACGCAATTTTTTTCTACGTTCACCATTTTCAGAGTACTTTCATATGGAGAAGAGTAATTTAACAGTCATGCTACTGAGAATTGGGTTCGGTGCATTGATCTTGATACGGTTCGAGAGTTACGATCACAAACTTGTGTTTGTGTTGAGCTTGGACCATTGGATTGGTTTCGGGCTTTTCTTTTGGGTTATTTTACGTGTTTTAAGACCCTTAATTATATTTTAAAAATGTGGGCTTGTTTACAAGTTGGTTGGGTTCGTTCATGAACACCCGGTTATGTATGATTCCGACTGAATTTATATTTATAGCGTGTCGTAAGTATATTTGAATGCATATAACGTTTCCTTTAAGCATGTGTAACATATAAGTATATAGAATAACTTTTAATAATACTTCCATTGATCAAGAATCAAGAGTACAGGGTATAAATTGATGAATTACAAAGTATAAGGACCAAAAATGAAACAACAAAAAGTACGGACGTTACAGTCTCCCCTACTTTAGAAAATTTCGTCCCGAAATTTCACTAAGAAGTAGATTCTGAATAAAAAAGGTGCGGGTACTTGGCTTTCATTTGGTCTCCCATTCCAAGTAAATTCAGCCACGCTTTGCTTCCCAACGTACTTTGACTATAGGAATACGACTACGCTTGAATTGTTTGATTTCACGGTCCATGATTTCTACGGGTTTCTCAACGAAGTGCATGGTCTCATCAATACAATCTCATCAATTGGGACATGAAGACTTTCATCAGCTAGACATCTTTTGAGATTTGAGACATGAAATTTTGGATGGATATTGCTAAGCTCTTTCGGTAGGTCAAGTCGATAAGCCACTTTACCCACTCTTTCAAGGATTTTGAATGGACCTACGTATCGGGGTGTAAGCTTCCTTTCTTACCAAAACCACTGCTCCCTTCCAAGGAGATACTTTAAGGAGTACGAGATCACCGACTTCAAATTCCATGGGTTTACGTTTTTTGTTAGCATAATCCTTCTGACGGTGCCTTGCTTTGATCATGTTATCACGGATTTGCAAGACCTTATCCGTCGTCTCTTGAATGAGTTGGGGTTAGTGATTTGTGCTCACCAATCTCATGCCAACAAATGGGTGATCGACACTTTCGTCCATAAAGAGCTTCAAATGGTGCCATTTTGATACTCGAGTGATAACTGTTATTGTACGAAAATTCGGCCAATGGCAAATGTACACCCCAATTTCCACCAAAATCAATGACACACGATCGAAGCATATCTTCGAGGGTTTGGATGGTACGTTCGAATTGACCATCCGTTTGAGGATGAAAAGCCATACTAAGATTGAGTTGAGTTCCTAAAGCTGCTTGAAAAGATCGCCATAGGCGGGAAGTGAACGACCATCTCGGTCGGAAATGATGTCTAGAGGAATACCATGACGGCTGAATTTCTGCAGTATAGATACGAGCTAGTTTCTCAACAGAGTAATCTTCACGAATTGGGAGAAAGTGAGCAGATTTGGTCAATCGGTCAATGATCACCCAAATACTATCATGCCCGGATGATGTTCGTGGGAGTTTGGTGATGAAATCCATGGCAATACTTTCCCATTTCCACACCGGAATTTCTGGTTGTTCGAGTAATCCAGAAGGACGTTGATGTTCGGCTTTAACTTTTGAACAAGTGAGACACTTAGCCACAAAGAGAGCGATATCCTTCTTCATACCCGGCCACCAATAAGTATGACGAAGATCTTGATACATCTTGTCGGCACCGGGATGAATGGAATATCGTGTCTTATGTGCTTCACTCATCACAAGGGCACGAAGATTGTCACGATTAGGAATCCATATACGATTCAAGGTAATGAAGGATTCCGTTGGATTTAGACTCAAGGTGGTGTTCGGCTCCACATTGCATTTCATTGTATAAATTATTTTCAACGATCGATGAATGTTGCGCTTCACGGATACGGGATTGGATGTCGGTTTGGATTTGTAGACAACGGAGACGGTTGGTCACGCACATGATGTTGGCCTTGTCATGACTCTTTCGGCTAAGAGCATCGGCCACAACATTTGCTTTACCGGGATGATAACGGATTTCACAATCATAATCGTTTAACAGTTCGACGCATCATCGTTGACGCATGTTGAGCTCCTTTTGATTGAAGATATGTTGGAGACTCTTATGGTCGGTGAAGACCTGACATTTAGTACCATAAAGGTAGTGTCTCCATATCTTAAGAGCGAAAACAACGGCACCGAGTTCGAGATCGTGGGTTGTGTAGTTCTTTTCATGAACCTTGAGTTGTCTCGATGCATAGGCAATGACTTTGTCATGTTGCATCAGAACACAACCGAGTCCTTGATTGGAGGCGTCACAATAGATAACAAAGTCGTGATTTCCGTTTGGGAGTGCTAGGATAGGGGCATCGCATAACATTTGCTTGAGAGTTTGGAATGAATTTTCTTGTTCAGGACCCCACACGAAATATTTCTCTTTTTTGGTCAACGAAGTGAGAGGAACCGCGATTTTGGAAAAGTTAGAGATGAAACGGCGGTAGTAACCTGCAAACCGAGAAAAGAACGAACCTCGATAGGATTTTTTGGAGCGACCCAACTTTTGACAGCTTCAATTTTTGCAGGGTCGACATGATCCCTTTCTCGTTTACGATGTGACCAAGGAATTGAACTTTTTTCAACCAAAACTCACACTTGGAGAATTTGGCATAGAGTCTTTCGGTTCGAAGGAGTTCCAAGACCAAACGCAGATGACGCTCATGTTCGGTTTTGGTTTTAGAGTAAATCAGGATATCATCAATGAATACAATGACAAAACGATCCAGATAGGGTCTACACACTCAGTTCATCAAGTCCATAAAGGCTGCGGGTGCATTTGTCAAACCGAAAGGCATAACCATGAACTCGTAATGACCATACCTAGTACGAAAAGCAGTTTTTGGAATGTCCTCTTCGTGGACACGAAGTTGATGATAACCCGAACGAAGGTCGATTTTTGAAAAGCACGTTGCTCCTTGGAGCTGGTCAAAGAGATCATCGATGCGAGGAAGAGGGTAACGATTTTTGATGGTGAGTTTGTTGAGCTCGCGATAATCAATGCACATACGAAAAGTACCATCCTTCTTTTTGACAAAAAGGACCGGAGCACCCCAAGGGGATGAGCTAGGACGTATAAAACCTTTGTTAACCAACTCTTGGAGTTGACTAGCTAGTTCTTGCATTTCGAGTGGTGCGAGCCGATAAGGAGATTTTGCAACTGGTGTAGCACCGGGAACAAGATTGATTTTAAAATCCATGGAACGAGCAGGAGGAAGACCAGGTAGGTCTTTGGGGAAGACATCGGGAAAATCACAAATGACGGGAATATCCTTACACTTTTACCGTTTCTTTCTCCATAACAACATGGGCCAAAAAGGCAACACATTCTTGACGAATGTATTTTCGAGCTTCCATACAAGACATGAGTTTTAGCTCTTTAGTTGGTTTCTCCTCATAGATTTTTAAAGTGTCACCAGACGGAAGTGGAATGCGAATATACTTTTCGAAACAACAATTTCAGCACGGACTTTGGCAAGCCAATCCATACCTACTATGACATCAAAGCTTCCTAATTTCATTGGGATGAGCTTGATAGGAAAATCATGGTGTTGAGGCTAAGAACACAATTAGTAAGAATGAAATCAACGGACGCGAATTTGCCGTTAGCGACTCAACGGTGAATGATTTTGGTAATTTAGAGTGTGTACATTTAAGCATTGGTTCAAATTTTTCGGATACAAAACTTTTATCAGCACCCGTATCAAATACATTGATGCGTAAATACCATTAACAAGAAACATAACGTTTACGGCGTCATTTTCATTTCGAGCTTGATTAACGTTGATATTGAATGCACGTCCCCGCGTAACCGGTACTTTGTGTTGATTGTTGGGTGGGCATTGGTTGGCAAGGTGGTTTGGATCTCCACATTTGTAACATGCACAGACATTGGTATTCACCAGGGGTTTTTGGTTATTGGTAGGTTGAGCTAGGTTTCCTTGCGTATTCGCGCCATTTCGGCATGCCGAAGCAAAGTGGCCAAACCTATTGCACGTCGTGCAATGACGGCACTTGGAAGTAGTCGGGTGGTGGTATTGGCAAGTGTTACATTTGGGAAAAGAACCGGTGTAATTTTGTTTGGGTTGTTCTTGAGTGGGTTGGATAAGAGCTTGAGTTGTTGGGGTGGTCATGGCATAGTTGCGGCTATGTAGCTTACGTTTCTTTCCACGATTATTGGGTTGGAAGAGGTTTTGGTATCTTTGGTTTCATCGGGTGTGGTACAAATTACTTGGTGGACGGTTTTTGAGGAACCTTTAAGGGACAAGGTTCCATCTTTTACAAGATTATCGGAAATGGTAGCCCCCAACCTAATGGCTCTCTCAAGGAGAATGGTTCGGCTGCAGTGACGGAGTCACGAACAAGTGGGGGAAGGCCTCTAATATACTTAGCAATGGCCTTATCGGTTCTGTTTACAAGGTGGGGAACAAGGATGCTAAGTTGTTTGAACCTAGTGGTGTAGATTTGGTTGTTCCCTCTAGTTTGTTTAAGGTTCCAAAACTCTTCCTCAAGACCTTGCATCTCATGAGAGGGGCAAAACTCCTCAAGCATGAGTTCTTTTACCTTCTCCCAAGGTAGGGCAAAGGCAACATCGTTGCCATGGGTGGTTCTTTCGCTTTTCCACCATTCAAGTGCCCTCGATTGGAAGACACGGTGGCACTGCGAGTCCTTAGTTCATTGGGACATTCGCTATTCACAAAAGTTACTTGATGCTATCAAACCATTCAAGCATCTTCGAAGCACCTTCTTCGCCGGTGAAGGGTTCAGGGCCACAAGATTTGAAGTGTTTATAGTTGAAGGTAGGGGTTTTTGATGTATTAAGTTGGGAGTCAGCCGAGTGATTTGGGCTAGGAGTAGCTTGGACTTGTCTTACAACATCGGGGATGACACGCGCCATTTGGGTTGCCATGAAGGCAATCATTTTCTTGTTGGAATTATTTTTCAAACGGCGATCCATCTATAAAAAGTTTAATGGAAAGGATGAGACTTGAATCAATAGATTGGAGAAAAATAATTTTACACATTTTAGTCATGATAGTATGTCACGTAAGCATGTATGTATCACATTCTCTCATAAATAAAACATAGGCCACATTGAAAGTTAAAAGTAAACAATAATATAGAGACTTAGTATATATATATTATATATATATATATATATATATATATATATTTTTTAACTTATGAGTATTATTAGTGTTTTAGATACGGAAGAGTAGTTCGACGCGTGAAGCTTGAGGTTGTAAAGGATAAAAGCTTAACATGAAAGAAAAAAACATTAAAACATATGAAACAAATTTAAGTACAAAAGAGGTTTGGTTGCATTTGGAGTAGTTCGGGTATAGAACTTTTGACTAACCAAAGTGGTCAGAAAAACCTTTGAGTTCGGGATTCATGCTTTGGCCTATAGGTAGAATATTCTCGCCGACAAGTCGGTTATCGATATTCACCCTTCCGGTTACTACATATCCTTAGTCATTAGAAAATCTGAGACTTTAGAGGGATTGAAAAATCATGGAATGGAACTAGTCATCAAGATATGGATTTCACTCCTAGCTTGATGGTGTCGTTCCGAAGTTATGGTTGTTACTTAACTCAATGGTTAAGGGTCCACCAGAAAGAGATGCGTGAAATTATCATTAAGTTAAGAAACTCACTCCTATCTCAATGATGAAATTTCAAAAACAAAAACAAAAACCAATGTAGGCGGATTGAAAGTCGTCACCAATATAGGAATCACCTTTTTTTCGGTGACGTCGTTTCTTTTGTGAGATATGAGTGTCTTCTTGTAGTTGTCTCCTTCACGCACAAAGAAAGTATCTTTTGAGGTCAAGAGATATAATGAAAGTAGTGTAAGGTAGGATTTCGAGTATTGTTAGGCAATAGATAATAAATAAATCAAATAAGTCTAAGCATGTCTACCAGGATTCCTAAGTTATAGTCTAGGTCAAACATGAAAGTTTTACTAATTCTCTATAACTATGGCTCTGATACCAATCTGTCACACCCCAACCGATGGCGGAAATATCGGAGCGGGATAAGTGATAGATTGTTCAAAGTCAACATAGTATTTAAAGTGTCAATATGTTAAATTCCAAATTTCATTTTAAGACTATGTAATGTTCGTTTTATAATCAACAAAAAGAAATTTGGAATTAACATATTGACACTTTAAATACTATGTTGACTTTGAACACTCTATCACTTATCCGCCCCGATATTTCCGCCATCGGTTGGGGTTGACATAAACCACCACCTAACTTATGGATAATCTGCAATCAATCCATTTGTATAACATGTTCACGATCAACAAATCTGAACAAAAGAACCAACCCGTTAACCTTGCCACGTTCTCAGGGGTGAGAATGTGTAAAGACTCGACGAATTGAGTAACATATGTACCACCACAAATATGTCCGCTTTTCTTTATACTCGTGCAAGTGATAAAATAATCAGCAAGCATATATGCCAGATTACAAGGCCTCCTTTTAATCAAACAAAATAAAAAGAACAAATCCTTTTTAGTCACCCCACCACCGGTCATCCTACGTCCAACTATAGTATGACCAATAATGCGATGAAGATATCTATATAATGAATCGTTCATTCTTATGGCTTTCATTTTATTGTTAGGTATATATTGGCCATCACCAATTTCTTGCCAAAATATCTCATCATTATAATCTTCTGGAAATTGCGTAAGACTTTACAAAAAATCACATTGATGGGTCTCTTGAACTGTATATAACCCATCAAAACATCAAACTTGGCCACAAAATACTTATGTGACACCCCCCCCCCCGAGCATGAAACTGATAGCATTGTTAGCACTGTTCAAAATATATATGTTTAATTAAATGCAAACCCGAAATTATATATAATCCAACAAAATTGGTATACCTATAGTTATGGTTGTTTGAGTCGAAATTAAATGTAGAGAAAAACTTCAAACAAAGCTCTTTATATTGCGTGCCACTAATTGCAAATAATATGCTCCAATATTATTTAGTAAATTCACCCACAGCTTGTTCATCATGTTATATTGCGTGCCACTAATTGCAAATAATATGCTTCACGACGCTGTATCTTGACGTGAACTTGAAGCCATTACTTAAAATAATTACAATCACTAACAAAATAAAATATATATTAAATTAAGTTTTATAATAATAATAATAATCAACTAACCTTTATGCAGGACCGGTGAAGGGGGTCACTTACAACACAACAACACAAAGAGGAGATTAACCAAACTTAATCAAACAGTGAACTGGATGAACCACAAGTAAGATACTAAGAACACAAGTAATGTAAGAGACAGAACACAAGAGCACAAGTATATGGTTTTTAAGAATGCAGTATATTGATTTCTCTATGTTCTATTATAAGTGTTACAAAGCATAAAGGAAAGATACAAGAACATGAGATACTTATACTACATCCTACAGCCAGCCATACTATAAAAGCCAGCTGGATACAATTGACTAAACACAAACAAAATCAATTGTAGAATCAAAAGGCAGATTGTCTTTTGACTAGTGACTATGACATGCCATAGCTCACATCCTTACCTATTATAAAAAGGATAAAGTACATGAAGTAGAAAGTTACAGACTCAAGATCTCAATGTACAGTTACCAAAAGCATGGACCTTTCACCAACTCATGCAAGTTGGTGACTTTACAAAGATGCAGCGGAAAGGTGTCCAACTTTATGGAAAAGTACATCAGATAAAGCATGTTACTAAAAGTCTTCAGAAGAAATCTGTCTTCAAGAGTTGAGGCTTCGGAAGACTTTGTCTCTGAAGCTTCAGAAGACTTCATCTTTGGCTTTAGAAGATATTGGTCTTGGCTTCGGAAGATTTTACACTTAGAGTATTTTCTGTTGTAAGTGTAAAACTTCCTAAGCATTCTTCTTCAGTACTTGTGCAACATGCAGGATAGACTTTGGATGTTTAGGTTGCATCAGCCTCTTCATACATTCTCTACAAACTCCCCCTAGGCTGATGCTACCAAAACACTTAGTAAACTTCAGATATCAACAGTACTCATTAGGATGATCACCATTCCTTTCTTCATGAGGTGATCAGGATCCTTCAAACTGTCAAAATGTCTTCTCATGTTAAAGAGATCATGCAAAGGCAACTGAAACATGTCTTGTCAAGTGTAGATGTCTTTAGTGCCTTGATCTCTAATGACATGCCATCTTTCTGGATTTGTGGTGTATGTTCAAGACAAGATGGGTCTTCCTGATGCTAGAGGAGTTGTTTGAATTGGAGTTGATGTAGCATCCTCTAGCTGCACATCCTCAGGATGTTCTGACTCATCCTGAGGTTTAAAAGAGGGTGCAATCTTCTTCTTTTTGGCTTTGGTTTAGAAGCCATCCTTTTCTTTCTTTTTACAAGTTTTAACTGAGAAGCCTGGCTTGTAGTACCAGACTGATCTTCATTGTCTTTCTGAGTTGGGTCTTCTACTCTCATGGGTTCAGATTGAGAGTGAGATTAACCCTACTGTGGATCAGAAGATGAAGCTTGCTGAGATTCAGCAGGAGGTTCAGGTTGTGTTGTCTCTGGTTGTTCAACCTTAACCTCCACTTCAGGTGGGGCTTGACTTGGAGGGGAGTGTAAGTCAATAAGCGCTCCACTCTTGATCTTCTGCTTGATCACCCTGATATGCCCATCCATAGTGGATAGAGACATGGGGCCAAGTGTCCTTCCGAAGAATCCATACAGCTTCAAGAAGCTCATCATCCTCTGCCTGTCAGCAGACTTCTTCATGCTCTTGTGGATGATGGCTCTTGATTTAGCAGCTTCTTCCCTTAGCTTCTTTTTAGTTGTCTTTCTTTCCTTGACTATCTCAAGTTCGAGTTGTTTGAGATACTCAAACTCAACATAGTCATAGGACAGGGAAGAAGTGCTTCTGCCTGATAGAGGCCTGTGGCACTCAGGTAGTTGATCATCTTGATCCTATCTTCTTCTTTATCTACCTGAGGTTCTTGTTGAACCATATCCTCTTGTGCAGGACTTTCTTGAACTGGGGAGAGGGTAGGAACATGCTTGTACAATCTTTTCTTTCTTCTGTCTTCTTTGATTTGTACTAAAAGCTCTGCATCTTCTGCCTCCTTCTTCTCCCTTGACCTTTCCAGGTCAACCAGTTCATTCAACTCTTCAAAGGGAAAGAGATGACACTATCTATGTCATAGTTCCATGTTTGTAGATAGTTTATCCTGACTACCCTTAACTCATCATTTGAAGTATTTGGTTTGGGGGCAACCCTAATAGCAGACTCCATGAGTCTTGAAGACTCAGTAGAGGAACTTTCTCCCCTCAACTTCCTTTTCCTCTCTCTCTCCTCCTCCTCAATCTCCTTAGATGTCATCTTCATTTTCCCTTTGTCACTAACAACCTTTGTGACTCAGGGTAGAGAGAGCTTTGGATTTCATTGATTGATGTAGCTTCTAAGCTCTGGCCAGAGAGAGGTTAAGAAGCATCTTCACCAGCAGGTGTCTCAAAAAGGGCATTGATCTCTACAGCAGTTGTTGGTGATAAGACTGGTCTCTCAGGTTCTGTCACTGGGCCTTCAGTCAAGGTTTCCCCTATGAAGCTAATGTTAGGGTCTGCCTCAACATCCAGTTGATCGATGACATTTCCTGATTCCCATAGTCTTCTTCTAAGACTGAACTCTATAATGATCTGGTCTTGGATTCTTTGAGCCAACTTGTCAGCTTGTCTAGATTGGTTTGGATTGACAAGTGACATGTTGACTAAATCCAGACTATCATAATAGTTCAGGGTCTGAAAATTAAAGATCTATTGCTGCCCTTGAACTTTCATGATGATTAGGGCTCTCCTGTTGCTGTCATATCTCCACCAATGATGTGATTGGAAGTTGATGGAGATGACATGGCCCTTGGTATTCCTTCCTCAAACAGACTCTGTATTAAGGAGTCTATTGAGTCCATATCAATATGAACTTGAGGAAGTTGTTGAGTAGGCACAATTGCAAGTGAGGATGGTGAGTCCTCAATGTCCATACTCCCTAAGGAACTCCCAGGTTCTGTGGTAGTGATGACTTTCTCCCCCTTTTTGGTTGCATCACCCTAGGAGTTAGGTCAAACACCTCTATAGGTTCTTGTATTCCTGGTTGTTTCTTAAGAAATGAAATCTCAAGTTGATGATCATTGACCCTGTTCAGCAAGGTAGTCACTTGAGGTTCAAGGTGACTAACCTTGGAGACTAAATAGGTGCATGTTGTAGATAATTTTTGCATCTTTAGTCTTAGATTCACCTCATCTTTATCAGAAGAGTCATTGGGAAATGAGATTATTGGACCAAAGTCCTCAGTCTTACCACCAGCTTCAGGTTCTTGGCTGCTAGATTTTCTCTGCTCACTAGCAATCTCAGTTGAGATGTCAGTGGGCTGAGTTGCTATGGTTGAGGTCTTAATGATGTAATCATTTTCTAAAGTGAGAGCCTCTTCCATATGAACATCCTGAACATGTTCTTTGGGAATAGGTTGATTGAGATCTAAAGGCTGGGGATGGTAACTGTCCCCTGAAGGTTAATCACCTGAATGTTAAGACTCAGAGTGATAGCTTAAGGCAGTTTAGGAGAGGTGGCTAATGAGCTCATCAGGCTGAGCATGAGGAACCTCAGCACTGATCCTTGAAGAGATGAGAGTGGTCTGCTCCTCAGGAGAAGTAGGAGCTCTAGTGTCCACTTCCTCCTGTATTGGTGAGTGTATGGGGGCCTCCACGAACTAAATAGTCTAAGCAAGGGTTCGTTTGGATTTTCTTTGGTAAGTGAGGGTGATTTGAGGCTGTTTGGGTGGTTGGGAAGTAGAAGGTGTGGGTTCAACACTAGCTGGTGCTGCTAGGTTGTCACCTTGAGCAATGAGCTCTAACATTTTTGGGACTAGGGCAGTTTCTACCCTAGAGAAGCCAACAGTAGGCTTTTTTAGTATTTTAAAGATGTCGGGTTTCATCTGTCCCAATTTAAGAATGTTAGTTGTTCCCCTTAACTGTGAGCCCAGTTCACAGTTAAGAATGTACTGGACATATCTAGGAAACATGTCATATTCTAAAGAGTCTAAGTTGGCAAGTAAATTAGAATAAACAAATTGAGAATACCTAAACTTGACCCCCTGAATCATTCCATGGATAATGAAGGAGAGATTCTCAGGAATCTGGTCCCATCCACCATGCTTGTTGGATAAGCTATGGATAACCATATGGAACAGGAATCTCCACTAGGATGAAACCTTCCCTTTCCTGAAGGTCTTTAGAGAGAAGTCTCCCTCATACCCCATCTGCTCAAAGAATGATTGATAGCTTCCTTTGGGAAGAACACCTCACCTTCTTCATCATCCAGCTGAAGATGCATGTTGATGATGGCCGGAGTGATGAAGACTGTTCTCCCCTGCACTGTGGCAGAAAGTGCCTTCTCCCCATCCATAACAACCTCTTGGCAGGTCTTCCAAAATTCGAGCAGATGATCCTCATACAGTGGAGGATCAATGGTTAGGGAGGTGAAGTAGTTTGACAAAGCTAATAAGCGACAAACCTCTGAGAAATGAGGATCTTTCTTAGAGGTTAACAAAGCAACCTAGTTGTGTTGCCTGTGTAGCTGCATGGTAAAGTTTGGGTCATTTCTGTAAGCAGGGTTGGCCATTGTGAGGTGGCTTATGGATGAAGAGAGAAAGAAGAAAGAAATTTCAGAGAGAAATTTTTGGGGTTTTAGGTTTGGAGGAAAAAGCAGATGATAGAAAGAGGGGAAACCGTTGGGTTTATACGTGAAAAAGATTTCAAATAAAGTTTAATGAAAGAGGATAAACTTTGAAATCTGGATGCTGGTCCCACTTTTGAAAAAGTAGTTTACTTTTGCTCAAAAATTAGTTTTCTTGGAAGTCAAAAAGCTTCCGAAGGTAAATTATCTTCGGAAGATTTAATGAAAAAGCTTCTGAAGCTAAAATGACTTCGGAAGAATTTCCTGAGAGTTTTAAAAATTTTGCTTCGAATGAGAAATTAAGACTTAAATGCATTGTACACAAAAGAACAAAGCTTCCGAGAGTTAATTTTTCTTCGAAAGGAAAAGGTCCCTGAAAACATATAAGTGTCTAAGACAAGCATTTAAGCTTAGGAAGATATTTTAGAAATCTCTTCCGAAGGTAAAATTTCTTAGACAGTTATTTGTTTTGAATGCATGATTTTCTTCCGAAGGTAAAAACATATCTTCTGAAGGATCAAAAAAATTTCAAAAAGCTAAGGAAAGTCTTCAAAAAGATTTTCATCCAAAGAAAACAAGAGCTTATGAAAGTGATAGAGAAAACCTAGGACACACATATTTTAAGAAATAATAAGAATTAGTTTTAAGAGAAAACTACTCAAAGTTGATCATTCCAATAGCTGATATTAGATATTTAAATCTCTGTTCATCAAAAGCCTTTGTAAACATATCAGCATATTGTTCATCTGTGTGAACTTTGACTAGTTTAATCAATCCCTTTTTATAATTATCTCTTATTAAATGATACCTGATATTGATGTGTTTGGTCCTTGAGTGTTGCACATGATTCTCTGTGATTGAGATGGCACTATTGTTGTCTATGTGAATGGGAGTCTCCTTGAAGTTTAACCCATAGTTCAGCAATCGATTCTGAATCCAAAGCACTTGAGCACAACAGCTTGCAACAACAATGTATTCAGCTTAGGAGTTAATGCAAAGACACAGGATTATTTCTTGCATTGCCATGAAACCACCCTTCCACCAAGAAACTGACATCCCCCAAATGTAGACTTTGCAGTCATGTTGCAACCACCATAATCACTATTTGTATATGCATACAAATTAAAGTCAGGATTTTTAGGATACCATAAACCAAGTGTTAAATCACCTTTGAGGTATCTTAGAATCCTCTTGACAGTGATGAGGTGAGACATCTTAGGGTTGGCTTGATATCTTGCACAAATACATGTAGCAAACATGATATCAAGCCTGCTAGCTGTAAGATACATAAGAGACTCAATCATAGCCTTGTAAAGGTGTTCATCCACACACTCCCCCTCAAGATCAGGTTCAAGGGAGTGGTTTCTTGCTATGGGTGTCTTTGAAATCTTACAATAAGTCATGTTGAACCTCTTGAGTATTTCCTGAACATACTTTGACTGACTAATGAAGATGTCGTCTTCAACTTGCTTCACTTGAATTCCTAGAAAGAAATTGAGTTCTCCCATGGCACTCATTCCAAATCTGTCCTTCATCAGTTTCTCAAAGTCTCTGTAGAGCTTTGGATTAGTTGAACCAAGGATGATGTCATCTACATACACTTGAACTAGCAGTATATCATTTCTCTGTCCTTTGATGAAGAGAGTTCCATCTATGGTACCTCTCCTATATCCATGTTTGCAAAGATACTCAGATAGTGTCTCATACCACTTTTTGGATGCCTGATGCAGCCTATAAAGAGCTTTGTCAAGCTTGCAGACATAATTAGGATGATCAAGATCTACAAAACCAGGTGGCTATTTGACATACACCTCTTCATCAATCACTCCATAAAGGAAAGCACAATTCACATCAAGTTGAAAGACCTTGAAGTTCTTGGATGCAGCAAATGCCAGGAATATCTTAACAGCTTCCAGTCTTGCTACAGAAGCAAAGACATCAGTGTAGAATCCCTTCTTCTTGTGTGTACCCTTGAACAACTAATCTAGCTTTGTTCTGGATGATAATGCCTCTATCATCCTTTTTATTCCTAAACACCCATTTGGTACCAATAGTAGTCTTCCCATGAGGAAGAGGACAAAGGTTCCAAACTTTCTGCCTTTTGAATTGAAGCAGCTCCTGTTGCATAGCTTCAATCCAACTTCCATCCTTTAGAGCCTCATCAATTTTCTTTGGCTCTATCTAGGACAAGAACAAGAGTGAAGACAAACATTTGCTTCATGGGTTTGTCATCTTGTTCTTACCCTTGTGACAACATCTCCAATGATGTTTGTGATAGAGTAAGACTTGTGGATCCTTAGTTGAGTGATCACAGCAAGTTGTTGAGAGAGATCTAAATTAGAGAAATTTAGATCTGGCATAGATGTTTCACCCACCACATCAGCACACTTATCAAAAGACACTTGATCCAATAAGTGTGTGACATCATTGATGTTGTCATCTATGGAATGGTTATCAGCATCAAGAAATTCCTGATCACTGTCACCACCTTCATTGGTTTCTTCTACATAGGAGGCATCTTTATTTGGTTGTGGAGCCTCTGAGTTAGAATTTGAAGGCATCCCAGATGTATCAGCTGAAGTTGTCATTGTAGTGCTAATAGAAACCTCATTTGCAGAAGTAGTTCCAACCAGAGCTGAAGATGTGTTATTTGAAGATCTTCTCAGCTCAAATCTTGGATCAGAATCACCTGTATTTAAATTTTCTGCAGATCCTGAAACAGTCTCACAAGATTTGTTAAAACAGTTAGTAACTAAATCCAGATCAAACAGCCAATCAGGACCAGAACCGGCTACACAAGGTGTGTGTTCATTGAAAGTCACATTGGCTGACTCCTCAACAATTCTAGTTCTGAGATTGTATACTTTGTAAGCCTTAGCTTGGGAAGAGTATCTAACAAAGTGTTCATCATCTGATTTCTCAGCAAACTTGGCAATTTGATCTTTGGTATTCAAGATGGTGTAAGGACATCCAAATGACATGAGAAAACCAATGAAAGGTTTCCTCTTGTGCCAAAGTTCATAAGGAGTCTTGCCATGAGTCTTAACTACTAAAACTTTGTTCTGCACATAGTAGGCAGTGTTGACTACCTCTGCCCAGAAGGTGATGGTAGCCTAGAGTCAGACAACATGGTTCTTGCAGCTTCAATCAGTGTTCTATTTCTCCTCTCAGCAACACTATTTTCCTGAGGAGTCCTGGGAGCACTGTATTATCTTGTAATACCTTTCTCATCACAAAATGTTTTAAGGATTTGGTTCTTGAATTCAGTTTCCTGATCACATCTTATGATTTTGACCTTGTGATCAGATTGATTCTCAATCTTCAAGATGAAACTCTTTAGAATCTCAGGAGTCTCATCCTTAGTTCTAAGGAAGAAGACCCAAGTGAATCTTGTAAAGTAATCTGTGATCACCAAACAATAAGAGGTCCTTCCTAGACTCATTACACTGGTAGGGCCAAAGAGATCCTGTAACTCTAGGATAAACACACTTGAATCAAATCATGAAGAATTAGATCAAAATATAATAATCACAATCAAAACCCCTTTGATCTTCAATTAGATTGCAAAAAAATATGTTTACAAATAATCCCTCAATCTATTGGTCATTCAACCATCATCATCACTAATGACAATTAACCTATTTATAGTCTAGACTAATATTCACTACTTGCACTTAACCCCCTAGACTTAGGCTAATTAATACAAAATTACATATTAAGCATAAAAATGACTAAAAACAAGATAAAATATATTTTGTTCCCACAAAATATATGTATTACAATAAAACTGTTAGTCATCTAAATCTTCAACGTCTCTTCTCGGATCTTCGTCTCGAACGTGTCGGGTTTGACTTTTGTTAACTTTGACTGTGACGTTGACTTTTGTTAACTTTGACTGTGTTGATAATATAGACTATCTTATACAACTCCAACACAAGGTCATGGTATTTTATCCACAATCTGAATTTTCATCTACACAATCATAGTTCTCACTTCACAATTACTGCATATTTCTTGATAATTCATTTCTTATCTTGATAATCAGTGTAGTTTGGAAGACCTTCTTCGGTAAATTTCTATTTTTGTACAGTTTCATAAAAAAATTAAAAAATAAAAAAAATTAAAAAATTAAAAAATAATAATAAAAGTTTGCAAAAATAAAAATTTAGGGGGAGAGTATAAGTAAATAAAAATGAAAAGAGAACTGGAAACTTGATTCGAGATGATTAAGAAATGATTGTATATCTTCTTGAAATGCTTGTTTTTGCATTTGCTATGCTATTTTCAAGTTTGGGCTTATGCGGTTTTTATGTTGTTTGTCCTTGGCACAAGCCATACATTTTTCATTTACAGAGAAATCTTTTGGTGGAAGTCCTCTAACAAGATTGCTTTTGACTAATTGTTTATTATTTTAAAATTAACGTGACCCAATCGGCGATGCCATAATAGAGACTCAAAGGTTGAAGCTTTTGAAAGAAGACAGGTTGCAGTAGACTTTGACTCCCTGGAGTTCATATCAAGAAGATATGTGTCATGTTTTCTTGGAGCACGCATAGGAATCAAGTCATCTGAAATATCAATCTCTGTTTTTAAAAATAGACATTCATCGGATTTAAAGAAGACTAGAATGTCTTTATCACAGATTTGAGAAATACTCAAGAGATTAAACGCCAGCTCAGGGACATAATTGACTTTCTCCAAAGTTAAAGAGCCATTGGAAACTTCTCCTCCATGGGCCGCCGTGGGATCGCCGGAAAGGCGCTCGGAACCCTAATTCTTTCTTTCATCCGCCTCTCTCTCTATACACATTTGTGTGTGGTTTCTTTCATTTGTAATTAGTTGTTTGTTAGGGTTTATGTTTGTTAATGTTCTTTTAACATTGTATTGGGTTTGGTTCAACAAATTGGGCTAAATTTGGATCAGCCAATTTGGTTAATTCATTAAAAGAAAATTAAAGTTGGGCTAAGAATTGGGTTGGATAAACAAATTGGGTTAATTATTTTAACCAATTGTTGAGTGGGCTCATTAAACATAATAATATAACAAAGTTGTGCTCATTAAAAATCAAAGAAAGAATTCATTTTTAATCCGATAAAGAAATATTCAACGATTTTAAAAGATTTATAAAAATAATATTTTCTAGCGTGACATTTAAAAATAATATTTTTCCGAGGGAGAATTATTTTACAACTTTTGGGAAAAATATTTTTAGGGCGTTTAATTGTTTATTTTTTTTAAAAAAATGTCATTTTCAAAAGATTTTAAATCAGATAATCTCACAACGGCAAAAAGCCGGTTTGACTCTTTTGTAGCAATGAAGAAAGAAAAATTGATAGATTTGATTGATCGATTCTTAAAGGTGGCAAATAATCTAAAGAAGTATGTTCCTGATCTCAGTAATCATGAACAGATTTTAAAAGCTTCTTGACTCTCTTCCGTCTGCATAGAATCATCAAGTTAAAATGCTGAAGCAAGAAAGAGGTTATGTCGACACAAAACTTATAGATATGATCAACAGATTAAAATCTCTCGAGCTGGATATCCAAATAAACAAATTTCAGCAAACCGTGTTCCCACATCAAACCCACGCGCTTAATACTGATCTTGTTTCTTTTGTAACAAGCATACTTGATTACAAAACAAAGATGATTGAAAAGTTAAAGTTCTTGAGAGCTGATTTGGATTTAAACTCTAAATTCAGAGAAACTGTTGAAGAGAATCGTGAAGGTTTAAGAGTCGACAATGATAGTAAATTAGAGTCTGTGAGAACTGATGATGATAAGGCTGGAAAAGCTGATAACAGAAAGAAAGAATCTGAGACTGACGAGATGCTGAAGGTAACAGAAGAGGAACAACAAAAAATCACAAGGGTTTGCAACTATGAAAAGAGCATAGCTGCAGATTGAACTATCATGGGTCTTCCTTATGAGACTATTCAGGATATGTGTTCTTCATCTTGCAAATCAGATTATTTGGGATTTATAAGGCCAACAGATTGTTACTGGAAAATGAAAAGGAATTAAAAATAATCAATCAGGAATTAAAGAAAAATGAAATTGCTTTTTCAAGGAAACTTAATGAAGCATTGGCTGAAAATGATCTTTTAAGAAGAACCATTTTGGAGCGTAACATTGAAATTAATATTTTGAGAGAAAGGGTTGTTTTAGCTCAATTTGAAACAACTCAACTTCAAACAAAGCTTGATAAATGGACCCTTTCACACATGAAAAAGAATAAGCTTATTGCTAAACAACAAGGGGTGCGGGTAAAACATAGGATTGGATATAAATCTAATGGTGAAGTTGTATTTAATTCAGTTCCATCTCCTTCTACTTTATGTTATTCACTAATCCCCAGACCTCATTCAACAAATGATTTGATTGAAGCTGCAGAAACTAATCGTTTAAATGCAGAATTAAGCAGCGTTAATCTTAAAGAGGTTAGAGATGTGTAGGATTCTCTTGTAGGTTTGGGATTCCTCAGGCAGGGGTCTAATAAGATTAATGGCGATTCCACCTCTGGTGTTCCAAAACTAATATCAGTTGCTTCTCCAACCTTCTTCAACAAATTCAAAACAGGTAATATTTCTTCGTTTGTTCCTGTAAAGTTTGTTAAAGAAGGAGCGGTTGTCGAATCATCAAGCAATTAGAATCCTATAAGCGAAGCCGACACAATTAGAGATGTCAATCAATATCCATTGGAAAAAGATCTGTGTATACGAGACTGGACAAGCTCAGATGATGAATCAATCACAGAGGTGCGTGTTGGTTCCTCACAGATCAAGATATCTCCTGACATTGTCAAGTATCAAAAGCTTCCAAAAGGTAAATTAAGACCAATAAGGATCTCTTCTCCAATTGCAAAACAACCCTGTCAGTCAGTGAAGATCTCATTCCCTGTTCAGCACGGGAAAATTCAGAACAAGCAAGAATCTACTACAAGCTCAAACCAATCCTCATCCCCACCTACATCACACGGTTCAGTCAAGCATCAAAATCCATTCAAGGCTTGTTTTGAGTGTAGAAAAGAAGGTCATGTGGTAAAGAAGTGCCCTCAAAGACTTGCTTTGAATAGTAAAGGCAAAACTAATTGCTTCTCCAAATGTAAGTCTACAAAGAATGTTCCAGACGGTAAAGATAACACGGGTTGCTTCTTTGGATCAAGAGGTAAAAAGCACACATCTTTGAATGGTTGGATGAAAAACCCTCAATCTAAACCTTTTCATGTGAAGTCGGTTTCACATGATTCAAAGATGAAAATGACCAAAGGTTTAAAATCAAATTCTATTCCTTCCAGTCTTAAACAAAAAATGATTTCCAAATTTAATTCATTCAAATCCAAATTAATTGAAACGAAACAAATTTGGCAAATTAAAAAGAAGGATACAGATATTCCCAACTGTTTAAATGGTTGTGTGCAGAAGCAGGTTTCTTATATTGATGAAAAAGGAACTTCCAGGACTACAATGGCCTGGGTTCCCCTTTCAAACTAATCTGTTAATGAGTGTAGGAACAATTCAGGAGGACTGTTAGTAATCCGGTTTACTGACACGGATTGTTCATAATTCAAATTTGAGGCGGAATAAACAGGTTAAGGTGTAACTCTAGGATAAACACACTTGAATCAAATCATGAAGAATTAGATCAAAATATGATAATCACAATCAAAACCCCTTTGATCTTCAATTAGATTGCAAAAAAATATGTTTACAAACAATCTCTCAATCTATTGGTCATTCAACCATCATCATCACTAATGACAATTAATCTATTTATAGTCTAGACTAATGTTCACTAATTGCACTTAACTCCCTAGATTTAGGCTAATTAAAGCAAAATTACATATTAAGCAAAAAATGACTAAACACAAGATAAAATATATTTTGTTCACACAAAATATATTTATTACAATATAACTCCTAGTCATTTAAATCTTCAACGTCTTGTCTCGGTTCCTCGTCTCGAACATGTCGGGATTTACTTTTGTTGACTTTGACCGTGATGTTGACTTTTGATGACTTTCACTGTGTTGATAATATAGACTACCTTTTATAGCTCCAACAGATCCATATGTAACATGTGTAGGGGTGTAGTGATGGAATTCCTTTCCTTAGGCTTGTGAGATACCTTATTTTGCTTCCCTTTTAGGCATGCAACACAATGGTCACCACTTGTAAACTCTTTCTTTGGCATTCCAGTTACTAAATCATTCTTAATAAGTTTATTCATGTTTTTAAAGTTTATATGGCACATTCTTTTATGCCATAGGAAAGACTCATCACTATTGGTTTTAGACAGAAAGCATGAAACTTCTCCAGAGGGAGATGTTTCTTGAAAATCCATCTTGTACATGTTCCCTTTCCTGGGGGCTCTAAGCAGGATATGCTCATGAGGAATAATCACCCCGAGCTTGAGAACTATGTACTCATGCTCAATAAAGAGCATGTTATGACTCTTATCACAAAATTAGGATACACTTAGAAGATTATACCCAAGCTCTTTGACAAAGTTTACCTTTTCAATGCTGAGCTTACCATTTGTGACCTTGCCCCTTCCAGAAATGTAACCATATTTATCTCCTCCAAAAGCAACGAGTCCTCCATCAATCTTTTCAAAGTTCTGGAGTAGTGACCTATTGCCTGTCATGTGCCTGGAACAGCCACTGTCAATGATCCAGACATTTTTTTTTGTCTTGAGATGTCCCTGCACAAAGAAAATGATTAGTTACATCTAGAAACCCAAGCCTTACTTGTCTTGGGCTCATAAAGTGAAACAGAAGGTAATGCAACAGTAATAGATCCTATGGTTGTGCTAAGAGGATCTTGAGCTATTGTTGATGGAGAATTTTCAATCACTTGGTCTTTCTTAGACTTCCACACCACCTTTGGAGTCTTGGACTTGACCTTCAATACTTCAGAAGCTTTTGATACTTCGGAAGTTTTGATGACTGACCCTTTAGAAGATTCTGCAGACACTGCAACAAACTTTAGTGCTTCGGAAGTATTCCTTTTATCCGAGACCAACTTTTCTTCCGAAGACAATTTTTCACTTGCCTTCTTAGATTTGGAGCTTTCGAAGGAAACAGATTTCCTTCCAACGCTTGAATCTTCTTGAAACTCTTGGAAGTCCTTGGTTTGGTCATATGAAGAGTACGCTTAGGATTGTATGGACAATCCTTAGCAGGATGAGTAGTACTCTCACACATAACACACTCCATTTTCTTCTTCCCAAGAGCCTTCTGCTGGGAATAAGACTGACTTTGGTCACATCCCTTCTCTACCTTCATCTTTGCACATGCTGAAACAGTCCTTTTGGGCTTGGAACTATTATTGGAGTTTGATGGTCTAGGCTGTGCAGCAGTGGTACACGGCAGATCAGTCTTCTTCTTGGTACTGAGATGATTCGAACAAGAACCAGAACTCTTAGCAGAAGAGTTTAGGTTGATGTCTTCAGTCTTTACTACTTCAAAACCTATAGAGATAAAAAATTGCTTCTGCTTGGAGTCAAAAGTAGCCTTGATCTCTTGAGCCTTCCTTGTTTTTCTCTTGCTCTTCCTGATCAGGTTCTTTCTTATTGACTTGGTCATCACAGTCTTCTTCTTCTCCTTAGAAGGATAGTGGCCCTTCTTAGAATCCTCCTCTTCACTCTTCTCAGAGGAATTCTTCACTATCACTTCTTCATCCTCTTCACTCAAAGGATCTATGAGAGGAAGCTCATCTTCACAAGTTCCACACCTAGGAGATATTACTGACAAGATTGTGTGTGGAGGAGCTATCTCATTTGATCCTAGTCCCTATTTGTTTTGATAACACACCTTGTTGTGCAGGGATGAGGATATCATGTTCTTGAAGGTCTCTTCTTCAAGAACACATTTGTCTACCCTGGCTTTGCTGATCACAAGCTCAACCTGGCACTCAGTAAGCTTGATTATGAGATCCTTGATCTGAGTCCTAAAATCTATGTGCTCATGTTTTAGAACTTAAATAGTTTTCTCTAACTCCTCAATCTTTACTTTATAATCATTTTCAGACTTTCCAAAATCAGCTTTTAAAATGTTTAAGGACTCAAGATCAGATCTCATTTCTAAGTTATAGGACCTGTATCTATTAACTTTAGCAATGCATTCAGGGTACAGAGATGTCCCATTACCTTGGCTTCATCATGATCTGCCATCAGTGTTTGGTTTGGAGAAGCATCTTCCACCTGAAAGCTCCAGTCAAAACCTCCTTCTTCAACAGCAACAATAGCTTGCTGCTTTGGCTTCTCATTCCACGGGGGCTTTGTTAGTGTAGTTGGGTGTGGACTATGTTTGGCCACCATTTGTTCTAGGTGCCTTACACTCCCTGGAAAAGTGGCCCATCAAGTTACAGTTGTAACACTTGACTTTGCCTTTGTCCAGGCCAAACTTTGCACTGGTTGCATTGCTTGGAAACTTCCTTCCTGTCCTCTTGTAGAACTTTTTGGCTCTGTGAGTGAGAAGAGACATCTGCTGAACTATCTCCATGTACTCCAGATCATCTGGATGGATACAGTCCAGGTCTTCAAGAGTGAAAAAAAAGCTGCCACAACTTTCATCAGAAGACACAAAAGCTTGAGAAGAACTTGTCTCTTGGAATGGGCTTCCTTGAGTGTAATTCTCCTTGGTGTATCTGGGAAGGTGATGAAAGGACCCTTTGGTGAGTTGTCAAGGTAGATTATGAGATGATGTTGGGGTTCTATGCTATCCCTTTCAACCACATACAGGGCTGAACCCATTTGATTGTTGGAGTTTCCAGATGAACCTTGCATGTTCATCTCCATCTGGTAGCCACTAAGAATCCCATATAACTCTGTCAGAGTAAGAGTTTTGAGATTTTCAGTCCACTTGATCACCACACAGTAGTGTGTCCACTGCCTAGGAAGTGAGGACATGAACTTCCTTACAATGTCCCTGTTCTCAAGAGAAACTCCTCCATCCACAAGGGTATCCACTATCTCAACATACCTGAAGTATTGCTCAGTCATGGTTTCACCTGTTTTGAAGGTGAAGTTTTCAAACTGCTGCCTCAAGAGATCCTTCTTGTTCTCTTTGGCTTCAGAGGAACCCTCATACATCAGTTTCAGTGCATCCCACAGCTGTTTAGTTGTTTTTCACTTCTTGAAACCTTTGTATACAGAGTTTGGAAGAGCAGTCTGAAGGGTTGTCATGGCTTTTCTATCAATCTCTACTCTATTCCTGTCTTCATCAGAGTAGTTTGCCACAGCTTTGGGGATCATACCAACACCAGTAGCAGAGGGGGTGCTAGGTATGTAAGGTCCATTTTCAACAGACTCCCACATACTTGAGTCTAGAGACCTGATAAAACCTTCCATTCTTAGGCACCAGGTATCAAAGTTATCAAGAATGATCAGTGGGGACTTGTTCATGGTTCCAGTTTCCATATCAGTCTTGGAAATGGTTGCCATTTGAAAAGTTTAGTATTTGTGTGTGTGAGGGATCTTAAGATGGTGAGATCTTATATCAAGAGCCTGGAATGCTCTGATACCAAATGCAGGTCCGGTGAAGGGGTCCACTTATAACACATCAACACAAAGAGGATATTAACCAAACTTAATCAAACAGTGAACTGGATTAACCACAAGTAAGATACTAAGAACACAAGTAATGTAAGAGACAGAACATAAGAGCACAAGTATATGGTTTTCAAGAATGCAGTATATTGCTTTCTTTATGTTCTATTACAAGTGTTACAAAGCATAAAGGAAAGATACAAGAACATGAGATACTTATACTACATCCTACAGTCGGCCATACTATGAAAGCCAGCTGGATACAATTGACTAGACACAAACAAAATCAATTGTAGAGTCAAAAGGCATATTGCCTTTTGACTAGTGACTATGACATGCCATAGCTCACATCCTTATCTATTATAAAAAGGATAAAGTACATAAAGTAGAAAGTTACAGACTCAAGACCTCAATGTATAGTTACCAAAAGCATGAACCTTTTCACCAACTCATACAAGTTGGTGACTTTATAGAGATGCAGCGGAAGGTGTCCAGCTTTATGGAAAAGTACATCAGATAAAGCATGTGTTAAAAGTCTTTGGAGAAATCTGTCTTCATGAGTTGAAGCTTCAGAAGACTTTGTCTCTCAGGCTTCGGAAGACTATATATTTGGCTTCGGAAGATATTGGTCTTGGCTTCGGAAGATTTTACACTTAGAGTATTTTCTGTTGCAAGTGTAAAACTTCCTAAGCATTCTTCTTTAGTACTTGTGTAGCATGCAGGATAGACTTTGGATGTTTGGGTTGTATCAGCCTCTTCATACATTCTCTACACTTTATTTTAAAAAGAAAAACAATGAGATAGTGAATATGTTAATAAAGGTGAATTTCATGAATAGAAAATGAAGAAGATAAGGTGAATGAAGGTGAAGAAGTTAGATGATAATGGTAAAGGTGAATAGAGGTATGGAGGTGAAGAAGCAGCTAGTGATATAATTGAAGGAGTGGGTTCGATTGAATGGCTACAAAACAAAATTCATCTAGTCAAATCAAGAAAAAGTAAACGACCGTTTACTTCAACGTAAACGACCGTTTACTTCAACGTAAATGACCGTTTATAGATGGTCTAAACGACCGATTACAGCTGGTCTAAACGACCATTAACAGGGG
The DNA here is from genome assembly GCA_025506515.1 of Flaveria trinervia. NCBI lineage: Eukaryota > Viridiplantae > Streptophyta > Magnoliopsida > Asterales > Asteraceae > Flaveria > Flaveria trinervia. The sequence goes on along the minus strand of CM046448.1, from coordinate 101,289,133 downwards.
GTAACAAACGACAGTTTACATATAATTAAAGGAGTAGGTTCGGTTGAGTGGCTACAAAACAAAATTTGTTTAGTAAAATCAAGAAAAAGTAAACGACGTATACTTCAATGTAAACGACCGTTTACAAATGGTCTAAATGACTGATTACAGCTGGTCTAAACGACCATTTACAGGGGTAACAAATGATAGTTTACAAGGACTAGTCACATCATCTAGTGTATGAAACACAACACCTTTTTTATATTTCACTTTTCCATTTTTCCATAAAGCAAAAATCATCTTCAACTCTTATTCCTCTCGAGTGAAAAAGAACTAAATAATAGATGGAGTTGATTTTTGAAGAAGTGAATAGATATCTTGAAATTGAGCAACTGATTAGTTGGTTCGTGGTGAAGTTGTGATTTGGAGGTGTGAAGTCGGCTGGATCGATAAACTTCCGAGCATGTTCTTGACGGAATGATAAACAACAGCAAACACCAAGAGACAATCAATAACACGAACTATAATTGAATGGTTTCACTAATAAAACCTAATGATTACAAGCTCGTTACAACATAAGAACCAAGACCTTGGCAAGGGGAGATCGAGCATGATCTCCCCTCTCATCCGGCAGCCCTAGGCTCCGGGTAGACTCCCTCTCAAATCCTTATCTCTCTACACATTGAAATTGGTATATATAGGCCTCGGCCCAAATTAGATGCGACTGGGCCCATTCGTATGATTGGACCATGTGTATGGTTCAATTGTATGACTGGACCATGCGTATGGTTCAATCGTACGACTAGACCATACTTATGGTTCAGTCTTACGAATGTCCCAATCGCATCTTTCAGTCGCACGGCTGGTCCATTAGCATGGCTCAGTCGTACGATTGAGTCTCATTCGCATATGCTCCTACGAATGACCCAGTTTCATGTGTTTACAACATATCAGGTGTATTACATTAAGCCTAGACTATTCGACAAGCGACAGACACACTATATATGACTATATATGCTCCAACAAATTCCCCCTTGGATGTTGCTTACGAATAGTAGATAACACCTCTTACAATCTTCAGTCAATCTTTGCTCTGGTTGCCAATAGAATCAAACGCAAACCATATTAGCCAACGTTGCCGATCCGTCAGGTTGCTACAATATCCCTGAAAATGAATTTAGGCACGATAGCTTTCGTTTACTTTGCAAAACACCATCATTGTAGCAAGATTCCCCATATGACTGATTTTTCCAGATAATGACATAAACAATTTTCCATTGCTTCAATCTTCACACAGGCTAACTTGATTAACATTAACCCCTATAGAAATTCCCCCTCACGTTCAGCATATCTCAATATATAAACGTTGTGCTCTCTTGGCGTCTTCATACGATGTATTGGGCAAAAGGTTGAAGGTTCCAATCCACAGCTGACAATATCAAACAAATCAACATGCATGTAGATTCATCATCAAAAACCTGCTCATATCATCACTTTCTGATTGCGTCTTCAATTTCTCTATACATGGATTCCCCCTAAGAATGAGAATCCTCTCTGTGCGGATAAATATAACTTGATTGGCCCATAAGTAGTTAGATGCTCCTGACTACCCCCACAAAATCAACACTGATTGCTGACATCTTCTCTTCTCTTTTTCGTGTTCCAATTACATTCACCTATTCTGGAAGTCCGACGAATAATGGGGTATACATCGAACTTATTTGATAAAAGAACCTTAGGATGAATGTGCTTTGTTCATCCTCAAATCTGTGCAAAAGGTAGTTCCAGACCTTTTTTTTTGGTCTAGAACACCGTTCATCCGTATGACGTGGAGGACAAATATCACATTCATGTGAATGGATGATACGAATGATATATTCATGAGACTGGTCATAAGACTGGTCCAGTAGAATGATTGGTCATAAGACTGGTCCAGTAGCATGACTTGTCATAAGACTAGTCTAGTAGCATGACTGGTCCAGTAGCATGACTAGTCATAAGACTGGTCCAGTCGCATTCCAGTCGTATGAATGGTCCAGTTTCACGAACGGTCCATTAGCATGGTTCAGTCACATGAATGATCCATTAGCATGGTCCAGTCGCACGAATGGTGTCACACCCTCATATTCTACGTGTGGGGTTTTACAGCGAGGCGTGTGACAAACCAGGATCTCAGACACGGTCATATCAAACGACACTATAGGAACTTAAATAAATGTTTGAAATTTAAATTAGAGTAGACATAAACGAAATAAACATCAGTGCGGAAGCGTAAAGATGAATGTAAACCAATACTAAAAGTTCCCAAAGTACTATGCCAAAATAAAATGTTCAAAGCAAAATAAATGAGTTTGATGATGCATGTCCTGAGTGCGTTCTCTAATTGTGCAACATTAGTTTAAGCGTTCTTGTGACCTGAGAAAACATGCTAAAGTGTGTCAACATAAAGTTGGTGAGTTCACAGGTTTAATAACAAATAAAAATGTTTGTAACTGTTCAAATGGTAAAGTAATTAAAGCATATCGATAGGTAGCTAGCCTATAACGAGTTACTTAGCGTTTCAAACCGAAGCTGACTGTTTGTATGTTTGTTGCCTTCCCGTCACGTCTAACCCAGACAATGACAAATGTTAGGTCAATAACGCACCCGTTTGACCTCTAATCAAGCTAGCGCGACTAGCCCGAGCGGGGTTTGTCAAACCCAGTAGTACTACTCAGAATTACCTCGCTACACATTACTAACGGTTCAAGAATGTAAGGACTTTTAAGTATGTTTGCACTAACGTAACAGGTGATAAACAATAATACTAGAAACCATTTATAAATAAAGTTTGCATGTTTTCTCCCCTAAAAGAAAGTAATGTAAAATAGGGGCCGTGAAGACTCACCTCGAATGCGTTGCAACAAATAAGTGTAAGCACAAGGGATCGGGTTCTAATTAACCTGGGTTTCATTTAATATTTTTTGAGATTAAATATTAGAAATGGAATTAATTATTCGGAGCAGAATGGTACGGTTCACGATTACGGTTTGGTTACGATGAGGGCTATCGGTATTTCTCATTCTCAAACAAGTACTACCATACACAAGCTCACACAAACATAAAACTCAGTTATTCATGCACACTGGATCATACATGAAGGTATTGTTACATATCTTTAATTATAAGAGTTTTTATAATAAAACTCATATGTCATTCATTTATTATAACTTCTCTAAACACAAATCTATACACTATTTTAAGATGAAACCACTTGGAGTTGCTCCAAGACTCATGGGGTTACTTCCCAATCATTAACTTTAACCATAACTTTATCAAAATAAATCATGTATCAAAACACTTGACCTTTGTTTGCTGTCAAAAAGAACAGTTTTAACCTACCTTCACTAAAAAGGCAATAACTTGAGTTCTACACGTCCAATTTAAGTGTGGTTGGGCTTTCTGGAAAATAGATTCAAAAATACATAATTGGACCCAAGAAATGCAGTGATTGAGTTTATTATCATTAAGTTACAACGTTCACAAGTTGGCTAACAGAATCTGCCAGAACACACACACATAATATACATGCATTCATACACCCAAGTATACACACATATAAAACATTCATATTAACACAACCATATATAAAATATATGCATCCATCATTGTATACATTGCAGAACCCAAAACAAAACACACACATTCACCTATACATAAATATATTCGCAGCTTACATGTATATATATATATAAAGCGCAACACACATGATTATATATACATACATACACCACACGTTAGAACACACACGCCCACAGCAGGAAACTATATATATACATACATACACCCTCCCCTAACTGAACCCATAGTCGCGTACAAGAATCGAGAGCGGATCGCACCATTGTGTATCGTGAAGAAAAGAACATAACAAGAAGAAGACCTACCACATCGGCTGCAACGATCAAGGCTCGCGGTTGGCGGAGACTTGCGATTGTCGAAGGAGTACGCGTAGGGAGGAAACAGGTGATGATTTCGTTGTGGTTATGGCTCACGGTTTTGAAAACAGCAGGGTGAAAGTAGGGTTACAGGTGTTGAAGATGATTGATGAGTTTGGGTTGGTTATTTAAAGATAACTTAACCTTGTGAATTAACATAATGGTCCCTCTAGTTTATGTAGTTTGCACTTTGAAGTTAATTTTGTTTAATTAGTTTATAGTTAAGTAGTAAAATACTAATAACAACCATTATTCTTTTATAATAATAAAATTGATTAACTATAAAATAACGTAGAGATGTTAGATGATAAAAACGATATTAACCCCGAATACTCGGGTTGTCACAAATGGTCCATTAGCATGGTCCAGTCGCACGAATGGTCCATTAGCATGGTCCAGTCGTATGAATGGTCCATTCGCATGGCTCAGTCGCATGAACGGGTCTGCATGCAGATTTTCAGATCTGCAGCCGCCAGGGCTGCCCAAAACCCTAATCTAACAAATTTTACATGAACCGAAACAAAATAGACATCATCATATTCGAAAGGGTGATCAGAACGTGGTTTCAAGTTCGATTTTAACATAGAAACACCACACGTAACAAGATCTGAGCAAAATATGAAGAACACAAAGTGGGTTTAATGTCAAGATATGAAATTTGATCCAGAAATCAAGAGCTCAGGTAGCTAGAATGATTATTAGATCATTCCAGCAGTAACCGACTCTTATACCAATTGTGAAGTCGGCTGGATCGATAAACTTCCGAGCATGTTCTTGACGGAAGGATAAACAACAACAAACAACAAGAGACAATCAATAACATGAACTATAATTGAATGGTTTCATTGATAAAACCTAATAATTACAAGCTCGTTACAACATAAGAATCAAGACTCTTGGCAAGGGGAGATCGAGCATGATCTCCTCTCTCATCCGGCAGCCCTAGGCTCCGGGCAGACTCCCTCTTAAATCCTTATCTCTCTACACATTAAAATTGTTATATATAGGCCTCGGCCCATATTAGATGCGATTGGGCCCATTCGTGCGATTGAACCATACGTATGGTTCAATCGTACGACTGGACCATGCGTATGGTTCAATCGTACGACTAGACCATACTTATGGTTCAGTCTTACGAATGTCCCAATCGCATCTCTCAATCGCATGGCTGGTCCATTAGCATGGCTCAGTCGTACGACCGAGTCTCATTCGCATATGCTCCTACGAATGACGCAGTTTCATGTGTTTACAATATATCAGGTGTATTACATTAAGCCTAGACTATTCGACAAGCGACGGACACACTATATATGACTATATATGCTCCAATAGGAGGGTCGATTTGTGCAAATTGGAATCGCGATGGGACTCGGTCGATGGAAGTTGCAATTTGAAGAAGGGGCTCTGATTGGGTTTATGGAGAACCCATTTGATGGAGGCTGAACTTCAAGAAATAGGTACACACTGATTCAACCGCAAAATCACCGAGTCCTGGTTCAACTGCCAACTCGGGATCAACGGCTGGCTCAACCCTACCAAAACGATCAATAGATGATCCGATCGGCTCACACAACGATTTGCGGTCGGACCGGTCGATGCGATCTGACCCTCAAAACATTGAAAAATACTAAATTAGTATTTATTAACTAATAATTTAAAAGTTATAACATAATGTTCATATAAAATACAAGTGAAATTACATATAATTAACTAATTTAGGTAACAAAAACAATAATAACATTTTATAAAACTTTTGCATTATAAAATTTTGTTACCAGTTACAATCTTCGTAGCATAATTATGATATGTTAATATTAAAAGTAATAGGAGAAACTTGATTACAATGGGTTAAAGACATCATTTTGTATACTGAAGCTTTAAATGTGAATGGTCTGAATCTAAGCGCCAAATGGGTTTTATCAATGAGTCAAAATGCGTGTATTGGATGTTAGCTAATATGAGTTGTACATGTATACATGTATGATATGAATATCTTTATGTATTGTGGTTTATATGAGGATTTATGTTGAAATGATGTTAAACTATGCATTTTAAATTGTGTATGTTGACTTGTAAGTTTGTTAGTGAAGCTTGAAATTCAATGTGTCAGGACTCGGGACTAGGTCAATCCTACGTACAAAAGTGAGTGATAACCATCCCTAATTTGTTAAACGTGTGTAGAACTTGAATTGTGAACAAGTAAATTGGTTGTTGAGTAGCATTTTCATGTCATGTTAAGTCATAACTCATAACCATTCACCTAGTATTTCTAATTGTTGTGTTGCGTACGTCGTTAGTTTTAGGTTAATATATCGAGAACGATGATGGTGATCGAGTATTCGGGATGGATTACAGATACAAAAGAGTTTAAAGAAACAAAACCCTTTTATAGATGTATCTTGTTGTTATTAACTAATTACATTACCAAGCTTTTGAATTTACATATATAGCAAACCATTTTCAAATATTTATAAGTTCGATGTGTTTGTTTTATAAACTATGCATGAGTCTAGGGTTGCAAACGAACTGAACGTTCAGCGAACAGTTCGTGAACTGTTCGACGGGAAGTTCGTTTATGTTCGTTCGTTTAGTAAATGAACGAACATGAACAAGAAAATTCCGTTCGTTTAGTTAAACGAACGAATATGAACACAATTCGCGTTCGTTCATTTATGTTCGTGAATGTTCGATAATGTGTTCGTTTATGTTCGTTAATGTTCGTTCGTGAACATTCGATAATGTGTTTGTTTATGTTCGTTAAGGTGTTCGTTTATATTCTTAATTATTGTGTTAGTTATTTTTATGACTATTATATCAAGTATTTTTTGGTATTTATGTTAACTACTTATTTATTTTTATTGATTTGTGTAATGTTTGTAATAAAAAATATAAATTTTATTCTAAAATAAATTTATAATAATTGTATTCATTTGTGTTTATGAGTTTTTTTTGTTCGTCATGTTCATGAACAGTGTTGTGTTCGTTTGATTTCATTTGTGTTCATTTGCGTTCGGTAAGTGTTTATGAACAGTTCATGAACATGTCCGTTTTCTTAATGAACGAACACGAACAAGAAATCTCGTTCGGTAAGTGTTCGTGAACAGTTCATGAACAAGTTTATTTCTTAACGAACGAACACAAACAAAGCCTTATTCGTGTTCGTTTGGTCGTTTGTAGCCCTATGCATGACGGCTAAATTTGGGACACATTTCACTACAATATTTGAATCATTGGTCATATTAATAGTATGATGTTGTACAAGAGGGGCCAAGTCTGGAAGCAACAAATGAGATTTGATGATTTTTGAAACAAATGAGTTTGATGATTTTTTTGAAACAAATGAGTTTGATGATTTTTGAATTTTTTTTTTGTTCTATATGAATAATACGGTTAACTCCATTTATCAATTGCCTTGCAGCTATGTTTTTATTAATGAAAAAACTATTATACTTTTAAATTACTTTAAATTACACCATTTATTCGTTTGAACCCAGAACATCCCGTCTAAAAAACAAAACCTCTATCAAGTAGGTTAGCCTCACATTGATCAACTATCTTATTATTACTGTAATAAGTGGGTGATTCTTAGTTTAGCATGCTACTTACCTCATAGTAGAAACTAGAGTAACAATTTAACTTAAGAATCATGATATGCTACGCTGTTAGTTTGCGTCTACATAGTTGTGGTCCAATTTGACTTGCTGGTCAACGGACATGAGTCAAACATCCCCATCTGTGAGGGGGGAGGGGGGGGGGGGGGGTACATGGTTGATATAACAAACAAATTAAGCTACCGCTATTTCATCCACTTAGATTAAACCTAAACAACTTTTTATTTGATGTGCAAAAATGTTATGGTAATAACTAATAAGACGCAGAACAAAAGAGAGTAAAAAAGGAACAAAAGAGGGTAAATGGGTTCCATTGATTTCACAGTGATTGAAATTATTGTTTCTTTTCTACATATTCGTGGTCCAATTCAACTTATCGGGAATTCGTACGTCTAAGAAGCTTTGTTGTTTCTTTTCTACGTATTTGTGGTCCAATTAAACTTATTGTCGCTCAATAAACATGAATCAAACTAAGAATATTGTTACGGTTACATGAAATCTTTAACCTTTCGGATTCAACCAACCACAGTCAAACATCCCTACTAGTAACATAACAAACACATTAAGCTACCAGTCTATCATACCCTTAACATAAAACCAAACACCACTTCATTCAACATTCCAAACACTAGCATTCTTTTACAGTTAAAATGTAATATGTAATAATAAAAATCTTTAACACAAAGAGATCAAGATAACATTATACACTCACCAAACATCATCATCTTCAATTCAAAACATGAAGCAAACACATGTGAAATCAAATCTAATGTAATCTAACCATCTCTATTACCAATTCTATAAACAATACGGCCTCTGGTGGAATCATAGCGACTGACTTCAATCTTAACCTTATCCCCAGGCAACATCCGTATGGAATTGCGTCGAATCTTCCCCGAAATGTACCCCAACACCACATCCCCATTCTCCAACCGCACCCAAAACATCCCGTTCGGGAGCGACTCCGTGATCACGCCTTTCGCCACCCACTTCTGCTCGCTGGTGTCCGACGCTTTCGGCCTACCAGCTGACCCACCCCTGCTGCTGTTGGCCTGAGCTCTGCTCGTCAGGACGCTGGTGCGGTTCCAGTGGTGGGTTATGAGCTGGTTCCGTGCGGGTGTGGTGATGGTGGTGATGGTGGTGGTGGGGTACGGCGTCGTTTTCAATCTGAAAGATATGGTGAAAGCCATTGATGATGGAGATGTGTGTTTGGGGTTTTGGGTTTTGGGTTTTGGGTTAGGCGGTGGGGAGATGATAACTAGAGGAATTGAATGATGGTGTTTAACCCTACACCTTGCTTGTGCTACGACGTCGTTTTCCATGTTTTTGTTTCTTACATGGTGGTTAACCAATTTAACCTTTTCACTTTGAAGATGTATCTTTTGAAATATTAAAAATGGTTCTAATACAGAGACATCCATCTATATAAATTGACATCCTTTTATACAATTCGTATGAGTTTATACGCGGCATATAGGGTCGAATACACTAAAATTGAAGAAAAATTCAGAGGGTTGTCAGAGAGTTATACGTCCCATATAAGCCCTATACGACCCTTTATACGACACATATAAGGTTATACGACGCGTATAGAGAATTTCGACACTGACTAAGAGGAAAAATTCAGGGGAGCTGTCAGAAAGCTATACATCTCATGTAGCCCTATACGACCCTCCTATACGACACATATAACCTAATACGACACATACAGTCCTGTACGACGCGTATGAGGCTATACGACACGTATAGAAATTTTAGGGTGTTGATTTAAAATTTTAGGTTGTCTATTTAACCAAACCCATTAAAAATCTCATGTTGTGTTTTTTAATGTATTTGTCTATAATATTAACTCTCTGCTACGTTTTCCTCTGTTAGTTACAAAAGTGTTTTGATTTTTTTATACTTAGGTTTTGTAATATTTAAAGAGCTATTATATAATTACCCAAATTAACAAAAACAACCCCAAACCACATTCTTCCTATTCTATTAAATAAGTTTTTATTTGAATATTAAAAAGTGTTTTTTTAATAATTAAAAGTCTTTTATTGTTATTTTGTTTTACATTTTTGTGCTCATAGTTTGATAAAACACATTCTATACATACAATTAAATACACCTTTCTCAAAGCTTGTGGTTTTTATAAACATCGTTTTTGAAACATTTGTGTTTAAACTTTTTTTTTAATATTTGTCTTTTTTTTAAATCTTTCGTTTATTTAAATAGGGCGTTTGTTTCAAACCATTCGTTTGTTCAATATTCTTTCATTTATTTAACCTTTTGTTTCTTAAAATCCGTTAGTTTTTTAAAATCATTCATTTTGTAATTTCTTTCTTGAAACCTTTCCTTTTTTATATAAAAGCGTTTATTAAATTGTTGTTTTTAAAATAGTATGTTTGATTAAACTCCTTTCATAATGACTATAAGTATCTGTATAATATCTATAATCTATAAATCTATATAAAATAATATTTTTTATGTCACATGTAATTCTTTTAACCTATCTTTTTTTGCCACATGTCCTTCTTATAAACATTCTCATATAATTTTCCCTCTAAAAATGTATTATTGTAATTTAAATACTCAAACTAGTTTTCTCTCATATTAAAAATCAATTTTATTAATTACAATATTTCTCTCTTTTATTAATTTTTTTTAAATCAAGCTATCTTTTTAAAAATAGATTTTATTAAGAAAATTGAAAATTACATCTTTTTACTAAAATAGAAATAAAAAAATCTTTTATACAATATGAAATTTTCTAAACACTAGATCTTTTGAAACAAAATATTTTAAATGGTTACTTTTTAAAAAATATAAAAGGTGATTTTAAAAAAAAAGCATTATTAAAATAACCATAATAATTACAAAACAAAGTTTTTAATAAACAAGAAATTTATACGTAAGATTACTCATTTCTATGTATTGTTGATAATAAAATTAAATACTAATAAGATTACTCATACCATTTTAAGTTTAAAAAAATATACAATTTAATACACTAAAAAGTTATTTTTCATGTAAAACACACTTTTTATAATTATTTTTTTTATAAAATACATAATACAGGGAACTTTTTTATAAAAAAATCATTTATCTTAAAACAAAATATGTAAAAACCATAGTTTTTTTTATAAAACAAAAGTTTAATAAAAATAAAGTATTGTTTGTTACTTAAAGTAGCTACTTATACGTACTTATAATTATAATTTATCTTCAATCATGGTTTTATAATTAATAAATTAAAGATTTTTAAATAACAGGGTCATGGCTGTGGTATTGGGCAGAAAGCCGATGATTTCGACGAGACCCTTATTTTTATTACTAATTATTTAGTATTTTATTTATTCAACCCGTGTAATACACGAGATACTAACCTAGTAATAATATATATTTGCAATGATTATATTTCTAATTATTGTATTTGCAGTGGGTATGTTTCAAATTTCTTTAAACTACTAACATTTTATTAACATGTTGAGCTTTTTTTGAAACACATTTAGAAAAACGACGTGTTTTTGAAAAAATTTAAAAAGACAAACAGTTTTAATAAGTTCAGTTTTAAATAAATGGTTTTAAAAATAAACAATCAATATTGAACGCTTTTAAGAATGATTCTAAAAATATGATTATAATAAAAATGTTTTAAGAAAGAACAATTTTAAAAAGACGTATATAAAAAATGAAAGGTTTAAAAAAGAAGTTAAAAAATATGATTAAAAAAACAAACTCTTTTAACAAATCAAAAGCTTAAAAAATAAACAAATATGGAACAAACTAATGGTATTAAACAAATGAATGATTAAACAACCAAAAGGTTAAAAAAACAGGAACAATTTTAAAAAATTAAAAAAAGAATGACTTATAAACAATGTTTATAAAAAAACCCAAAGCTTTTAAATGATTTTTAAAAAGCAAACGCCTTTAACAAATACATGCTATCCATCGTCGCTAATTTCTATTGATTTTTTTTCTGTAGTAAAATATTTTTTTGTCTTCTAAAATTTTTGGGGTTTTTTGGATTAAAATGGTTGATTTTGTTAAAGATTGTTACAGTTTTTATTTTTACTGGGTTCTACGATTCACACAATGACATTTTAATGAAACCAATCAAGGTGTTTGATTCATGTTAATTTTTCTTAAATCATTGTCATTTTAGAGTGTGACTTGATTCTTGGTTTAAAGTATTTTAATTGTTTGAAACATTTTATTAAAAGGGTTCATCTCACATGCCACTTATGTTGCTCTTGGCTAATACTTTAATGTGGTTTGTGTAGGCTGATGCTCTTCAAAAAATTACAAAGCAATCTCAGCTTGAGATTATAGTCTCGATGAACTAAGGTTAACAGGGTCGGGCCATGTGTATACGTGGGTGAAGCTAGGACTTGGGGCCCCTAAAAATAAGGCATCTATTTTAAAACAAAAATAAATTATATGTATGCATTTGGGCAGCCCACATGAGGATTAGTTGGGGTGATCGAACAGGGGCGCCAAAAAGACGAATTTGATTGACGCATAAGGTGTTAGAGCAACAAAGTAGGTGTAGAGGCATTGGTGGCTTAAAAAATGAAGAGTGGAAGATAGCTTTGAACTTTGATAATGCAGATCAACAGATCGGATTATCGATTGTGTTTTTGGGAGGGAGGAAATAATGATTATGAAGATTAATCGTCGGATGAGAGAGACGTTAAACAACTCTTCAAGGTTAGTTTGTTCATTCAATTGGTATTTTATTTCAATCGAACTTTTGATCGGAACTTATGATTATCCGAGTTGCTTAGTTTAGTCGGTTGGTTACGTGCTTAGTTCTAATTGGAGCTTCACTAACGCTTTTGTTTTACTTTTGCTTAAGACTTTAGATTAAAAAGTTTTAACTTCTGATTTGCTTAGTTACTCTTTTTCTGCATGGTATGGTGCTTCAACTCTTACTCATTTGGTAATTTTGATTCTCTTTTACTATTTTATTTAATTTTCTGTCTATGTAATTGTGATTCTAGGTATCTGATTTAATATTTGACTTCTTATTTGTTTACTTGCTTAGAATTAGGTATTGTTCTACTATTTCGAATTTGGTATATGATTTCATTAATTCATTGTGTGATATGACTTAAACAACAAGATTAATGTAAAGTTAAAAGGCAAATTGTTTTTTGACAGTAACTGTAATATGCTATAGCTCACATCTTAATATATTATAAAAAAAAAAACAAAAGTAGAAAGTTACAGACTAATGACCATAATCTATGGCTGACAAAAGCATGAACTTTTTCATCAACTTAATATATTATTTTGTTTGGCAAAATATGATTATATTAGAAATTTAAAGATTCCGTTTTATATCTGATTTTTGGTTTGCATGTATGTCTTCATGATGTAATGGATTTTTTGTCTATTAGTTAATGACCAACTACTTGCACATGTACGTTGTTTTTGTTTGATTTGGCCATCATAATAAACTTTTTTCATAAAGCATACTTCTAAAACACATTGGCTATAAAATTGGACATGACAAAGTATTTACTTGCAACGCTGCAACTACAACTACAAAGATTGTCGCATATAAAGAATGGTACCACAACACACAACCAATGTGCACACAAACAATATACGAAAGCAGTCAGCATTGGGCATGCTCATCATATGGCAGATACGATGAATTCGACGTGCAGATACGTAATAACAGCCTTTTATTATGTGGCTCGATCAAAGATAATCAATGTAACGAAAGACGAAACCCCCTTTCGCGCAACGCGCGAACTGGAATTCCACTAGTTCAATTATATTTGCGTATGATATTGTTAGAATTTTTTTAATTAAAAAAGATTTATATGTTATATTCTCCGTTTTATAAATGCCCAGGACAGTACTCGCTCTTTAGCTTCCTTTCAACCTTTTGAAGAGAAGTTGTAATTTATTGTTTTGCAACTGCCAAATTCGTTTCTAATAAGGAATAGAGAAGAGTAAGGGATTGTTTGATTTTTCTTACTCGGTCAGAAGGTGGTGACTGGAGAAGATGGTGACCGGGCAAGAGGTTGCTATAAATCTGACCAGGCAATAGGAAAAATAAGCATGTTTCAGTGGTATCGGACCGGGTCAAACGTAAAAGAGTGATAATCAAACACGCTAACTAACCAAAATGTCTGACCGGGTCAGTGAGTCAGCCATTTTGACTGGATCAGAAGCAAATCAAACAACCCTTAAGTTAAACAAATTACAAAAGTTGGTATATAATAATTTGTTCCAACTTCCAAGATTTCCTTACATAAGACGATATGGGATGCGATTGCTTTATACAATTCGATCTTTGGCTTCTAAAGAATAAAAAATCCGAGAATGAGGTTGCTATGATCAAGCTCTTGGGCTTTTGAAAGGGAGATGCAGTGAAGACTGAAGAACATAAAACTTTAAGCAAAAACTCTTAGATCATATATTGCGTGAGGTTTTATGGTTTTCTACATTCATTTTAAAATTATTATGACGAATTAAAGGATATGACAAAAGGAGTTTCTAAAGTTCATTATGTCACACACGTCTTCACATCTTATGGGTTAGATGGCTAGCAAAAGTTTGCATCTCAAATATTTAATGCGGATACAAACGATCTTTAATCTAACTGATTAAAATGAGGTACACATGACATGTAAATAAAATGAATATATTGAGTTCAAGTTTCACTCTGAGCAAAAAATATTTAGAGTTGAGCCAGTGGGTTTTCTTAGTAATGAGTTTTCTTCTGAGGGGGTTGAAGGTGTGTTCTCAGCTGGAAAACAGATAGGTGAACCCAATTAAGATAACACCTATTATTTAAAACAGGGTCGTACATTTACCGTTGAAAAAATAACGTGGATACCTATAGGGCAAAGCTCCGGTTTTCTTCATCAATGACATTAAACCTAAAAAAACTTACATGAAGCCTATCACGACCCAAACCCAAAGCGAAAAACATATTAGATGTATAGCCCAAACCAACCCAATTTAAACCCGTTTATTTTCCCCATAAAACCCATGTCTACACCTTTAGAGCATTCACAACTCGTTCCTAAATTTATGTGAATGTATTTTATATATTATAAGATATGATTATAAGTAGTTGTAAGTGAAGGATATAAAACTTTTACTGTTCAATCTGTATTTTTAGGAAACACTGTTAAAAACACTATAATATTTTAATATATTTTATGTGGTTGTGAGTGGAGTAGAGACAAAATAATAATGAAAATATAATAAAATATTATTTAATTGTTAAGGAGATAGACTAAATAGTGATTTTAGTGTAATTATATGAATAAAGAGGAAATATGGGTTGTAAATGCTCATATATATATATGTAATCATCTACTAAGAGCATTCACAACCAATGCTTTAAATATATGTGAGTGTGAGTCCTTATATTATATAAAATGATTTTAAATGGTTGTGAGTATAGAATAGAGAAAAAATATTACAGTTTATCTGTAAATTTAAGGATTCATTATTCAACCTCATAAATTTTTTAATATTTTTAAAAGTGACTGTAAGTGAAGGAGAAAAAAAATATAAAATTATCTTATTTAATTGAAAGAAAAAAATAATGATTTTTAGTGTGTTTATAAGGATAAAAATAAAAATAATAAAAATAAAAACTAAATGCGGATGCTATACCGCAAACCTGCCATATTTGGGCCAACGATTTTAGCATTTGGACTCATCATGTTGATGTTCAACATCTCGAAATGGGCCTGCAACCCAATTGCCTCCAGGACCCAGGTCATTATATTTACAGAAGTGATATATAAAAACATTAAACCTAAATAAACCACAACGTTTATAAAAATGGGTCTCACTTTAGTTGAAAGCCGGTAATTTATTAGTAATTAAGATAATCACTTTTCAGCTCTTGATAATGAAAAACCAAATTGTTGTGTTTTCGTCGATATGTAAAATCCTAAATTTTATAACTAGAAAGTAAATTTACAAGAACGAGTATAAATTTTATGTGTAACTTTCGTTCGCATATGTAACTCAAAATTAGACTGAATGATTAATTTATGAGACATTACAATAAACCATCACAATTCTTTATAAAAGACAAGGTAGTTATCAGTTAGTAACTATGAGGTGTTACTTAGGAGTAAGAGTAATATATATTTTTTGTACTAAAAAACATTGTTACTTCGCCCCTAAACTACCAAGGTTCCTTTATAGCAGGAATTATTATTAACTTAACCAAGTATGCATATCAAATACTCTAATTTGCATCAATGTATATTTTAATATTTCATGTGTTATTATAAATCAAAATATGAGAAATGGTTTTAACGACACAAAAATGCTAAAAAAAAACTAGGATCATGATTCACGTAACTGACCTAACATAGAATATAATCTTGACTATGGATTAAAATATAAATAATGAATAAAAAGTAGTTAGTTTATTTAGCTGTTAATAATTTAGTGATTTCTGTTTGAAACTAAATCTGATTTTAAGATCAAAGAGATGATTATGGAAAACAAGATGTATTTGCCATAATCCCGATGCCTACCATTCCCCGCAACACATGCCCTTCAATTTTGATCCTAATTTCATGCCAACATGTAATCAAAAAAGTGGGAAAATAGATACTTTTGCATTCCCTATGACCCACTCAAACGAAATGTCATTGTCAACATTCTTTTTTTAAAACAAAAATATATTTAAAAAACCATCAACAAAGATTTTATTTAAAAAAAAAACTTGCAAAGGAATCAGTTCTGAAAAAAAGTCCAAAATACCTATTGAGATATAGGGAAATTAGAGAAATTAAAGCTACACCAAGTTGACCATATTAAGGAGTGTGGTTTTTGCGTTTTTCCTTTATCTAAAGAAACGCGTTTATCTTATATCCTTCTGTATCTCAGAAAGCTTTTAGGTGTAATTTAAAAACCTTTAAAAATAAAGGAAATGATAATAAAACTTTCATGAGCTAATTGGATGCTTGAATTTATATAATCATGTTATTTCTCCACCTTAAATTTCTTAAGTTATAACAATGCAAGTCGATAACTTTATAAAACGATTAAATTATGTCATTAAGGCAAAGGCGAGTGGGAATGAAAAGGATAGATGTTAACAATTGTAAATTTGCTTTTCGTTTAAGATTCTAGAAAAAGAAAACGAAAAAGAAAATAATAAATTAAAAATGAAACAATATCTTGATGTTTATTAGGTAAAATAGTTTTATATCTATATATTAATAAAAAGATGGATGTGAAAACAATATTAATGATGGTCCATGAAAGTATAAAGAATGTATGTGTGGTTCGGTTGAGAAAGAAAGCCAACATACCCCCTATGAAAAGGCTAAACATATGGCCCAATGAGCTCTTATAATAATAATAATCATGGGTGTCTCTTTGTCTCGACCATTTAGAACACGAGGGTGGGAATTGCTAAAAAGTAAAAGAACAGGGACCGGGGATGATTGCCTATTTGCCCCTATGTCTCAATTTTTTTAAGTCACATGTACGACTTTAATTCAGATTATAAATTTTAACTTAATTGGATTTACGTATTTGTTTTCAAGTTGAGATTGTACTTCCAATCAGCTCATCAAGAGAAAAACTTGAAAACTATTTGGTTCAATCTTAGTAATTTTTTTAGAGTGATACTAGAACTTTAAATCTTCCCATTTTTAATCTTTTTAATCTTTTTAGGTATATCATCTTACCCGGTTGGACTGGAAATCATTCTTTATGTCGCAAGTAACTTGAAATTTAAAAAGAATCTATATATCTCTTGATTTATATCCGAGTATAATTCTTTATAACATCTAATTACGGTTTTAAAATTATTGAAGCTACTTGAAGTTAGATCTATAAAGCTTGGTTTATTCTAAAACTCTATTAATAAACTAATAAACTCGGTTATTTTTTTTACATTAATCTTAATGTGTTTAGTATTTGCATGTTCATGAATAAATTAAACTAGGTTTATTCTAACATCCGTGGTTGATTTGGGTTATGGGCATAATAAACTAAGACTATTTGAGTATTTGTGATGCCTTTTGGTTTGATTTTTGTGAATAAAGACAGGCAAAGGGTTGCAACCAAAAGATAAAAAATACTTACAAAACATTCGATGTAACTCGTTTCAGAATGAGTTCATGGATCGTTGTCATAAATATGTATGTTCTGAACATAACATTATCATTATATTATCATTTATTTCCTCTTACTTGAGATCTATATTAAACCTGATTATATTGATAGTATTATTTTCTAACGCCATGATCGTAAAGTGAAATTATAAGGGCTAGTGGTGGGAGATATTGAAGTTTGCTGGTTGTTATATGTAGTCAAGATAAAATCCACTCTTGAGCAAGCATAGAACGTCTCTAGGCTCCATGTTGATTTGGATTGTAGAAATGTGTGGTCGTACTCAAACAAAGTTAAACAACTTAGTATGAGAATGATAACACATGTTTAACGAGATGTCTTCAAACATAAGGATAATCTAATTATACATAATAATTGTTTCGAAGTTGAGTAAAGAGTTAACTTAACTTCAAGTAATGATGGATGTTTTGTGAAGGCATCCTACATCACTAGAGGAAGCATGATGTTGCTAGACGTCCTCTACTATCTTGCTGGTTCAGATATATATGATAAATTTTGCAAGTTAGAGATTGTTGGATTTGTATACACAAAACAAATAACGATAAAAAAAATTTAATGTGTCTAAAATAGTTTAGAAACTTAGACATGAAAAAATCATGACATTAGTTATTTTATATTTAATATAACCTCAAAAAAGTTAGTTATTATTGTTTTATTGTGAATTATACTTAGAATTAACATTTAAAGACTTATTATATATATTAATTACTAAATAGAAATGGTTAGTATATGGACTACGGTAGTCTAAATATTTAAGTGGACTAATTAATTAAAGTGTTTAATAAATTATTTAAATTAAAATCTTGTTATATGATATTTAGAAATGAAGACATAAAAATAAGTAATAAGAAATTATATAACGAGAAATACACCACAAGTTGAAAAATCAGAGCTAGCAACACTATCCATCAACACCCCTCCCCCACCTCTCTAGAAGTTTGACCTCGATCGAAGAGAAAGGAAGCTCCTAGGTTCCGTTTTACTTATCGGTTTTGTTGTTTTTTGATTTATGCACAAGGCTAGCACCAAAATTGTTGAACTATTATGGATATATGAAGTAGAAACTTAAAATCTTCTTCTTCTTGTTGGGTTTTTGTGAGTTTTTGCATTTGGATCCTGCTTGAGTTTCTTTGAATTAAATCCAAGTTACATGCCTAGGTTTTAGGGTGTGGCATTGTTGGTTTCTTAGTTAATTGTTATCGTATTTTTCATGAGCTGATGTAAGTCTGAACTGATGCTTTGGGCCTCATCTTAGTTTTACTAATACCTATGGGTCGGTATTATACCCCTAATTTTAACTTGTTTCTCTATTATAATGATTTAAGTAATTTAAGCACATTGGATTGATGTTATCACCCTAATCACTGCAAGAATTTGACCCTATGGCGATGACAAAAGTCGTCGCCATAGTAGCCACAAGCCTATCGCCATAGGTCTATTTTTTTTCGTCGCCACAACCTCTATCGCCACAAAGGTCTATGTCGACAACAAGTCGTCGCCATAGATTTGTCGCCGTATATTCTGATATTTAATTAGTTAAATAAAAAAAATCAAAAAGTCTATGACGATGACATGTCGTCGCCATAGGTCTAGCAGACAATATATTATTATTATATATAAAAGTAAAATAATTTTTAAAAAAAATTACGGCAAACCTATGGCGACGACATGTCGTCACCATATACCCATCTGTTTTAAGTTTAAAAATTATTTTTTATATTTTCCTATTATCCTCTCAATATTACAAGTTTTAATACAGATTTGTATAATATATTATGCATACCTAAACGAATATTAATATGATTCAGGTTACATACCAAAAAACATACCTACTAATGTAAATTTTTAAAATTTTTAAAAACCAAACAAATTAACTATCTAATTGTCGTCATCTTCGCCATTATCAGGATTTGATTTTCTTCTTTCAAATCATCCATTCTTTCTTTCATTTTATGCATTTGTTGCCTTATGGCTTCCATTTCTTCATTCTGATTTGATGACGACCCATTTTATGGTTCATAACATGAGATATTTTTTACTTTTTGGCCAACACCTCTTGTATGACCACGTCTTTGTCCTAAGGCGAGCTCCAAACATTCTATCTCGTTTACTGGCGACTCGCCTGCCTACATTTTATTTGGGCATATTGATTTTTAATTTTTACTTGTATTTTTAAAGAACAAAATAAAAAAAATTATTAATATTTTTATGAAATTTCATCAGCATAACTGCTGTAAAATAGAAAAAACCAACCTGTTTAATTATAAGTATATATAAGATAATAATTCTTAAATTTTAACATCTAAACAAACAATACTACTAATAATATTCATTTTAACTTAATTGATGTGTGTTTGGGTAATTTTAACCCCTTTAGCTAAAAGCACAAACTAATATAGTAATAGCATATCAAAATAAAAAATCTAGTGGCATATGTTTGGGTGATTTTGACCCATTCAACGTAAACAACATAATAAAAAATATACTAACAACATATTAAATCCAATTAAACTACTAACATACAAAACATGATAACAACATATTTATCAAATCATAAAAATAAAAACTCTAAACTTACCCAATCATTTTCTGCCCTCAAATTGACCCATCCAAACCCTTTTTTGTAATATGCTCTCCTTCATGTCTCAATGTGGCTCGATATTAAAAATAATATTTATGATTTTTGATATAACTAATAATACATTATTGGATAATACATGTTTTCTTACTTGAAGATATCGCCTCTGGGCATAGGAATGACTCCCATGCAAACTTGGATAGAGTTGTTTAGCTCTATTGTCAGAGTCTTTTTAAGAAAGGCATTTATGTTCTTCACTTGTGAACAACTCAACTACTTTCTCCATGCTTCTTGACTCTGGCCATTGGGGGGATGACTCATAGCCCGATCTATATCATCATAACCTCCTTCGTTCAAAAAATGTTTCTTCATGTCATGTCTTTTGTCTCTAAAAGCTCGTTGGCAGTCTATGTGGATTCCAAACTAAATTTTCTACCGGTGATCTAAAGCGCGATGAGCCTCTAGGTCAAAGTATTCCTATAAAAGAAAACAATTAAACAAATATATAAAGGGTATGATAATCAAAATACAAATAAAACATTATATAAAATACTAATCTCAAGAAAATTGAATAGTGATATCTTAAAAATATATGGAACTTTATATCATGTGGGATAATGAAAAGGAATAGTGGAAACATGATTAATCTTCAAACAAAACAAAACAAATAAACAATTCAAACAACTTAAATTATCTTTCTAACAACACAAACAAATAATCAACTCAAACATCTTGTATTATCATTCTAACAACACAAACTAATAATCAAATAAAAAATTATTATCTTTCTAACAACACAAACTAATAATCAACTCAAACAACTTATATTATCATTCTAACAACACAACTAATAATCAAATCAAAAAATAATATTATCTTTCTAAAAATTCAAACAACTTATATTATCTTTCTAACAACACAAACTAATAATCAACTTAAGCAACTCATATTGTTATTCCAACAACACAAACTAATAATCAAATAACAAATAATATTTATCTTTCTAACAATACAAACTAATAAACAATTTAAATAACTTATATTATCATTCTAACAATACAAACTAATAATCAACTCAAACAAATTATATTATCATTATAACAAAACAAACTATTAAACAATTCAATTTAAAATTTTAACAAATTAACAAGAATGTTAAACATACACACCTTAATTATGGTGGTGAGGTTGACGGGTTTTGGATTTAGACAAGAATGGTGGTTAGAATAGTGGAGGTGATGGGTTTTGGGTGGTGGTGTGGGCCAAGAGGTGTGGTGTTGGCATGACATCCTGGTGGTAGAAGGTATTCGGTGGTGGGGGTGACGGGAGTGGAGATGGGGGTTGAAGGGAGTAAGATGGAGGGTTACGAGAATGGTGGTGGTGAGTTTTAGTTGTTGGTTCGCCGGTAGAAAGGAGTTGAGATCGTTGGTTTGGTGGTGGTGGGTTTTGGGAAAGTGAAAAAGAAATAAGGATCGGTATAGATTTAGGGAAATTTTAACCCCGTGGCGACGATATGTCGTCGCCATAGGGTTATTTAATTTTTTAATTTATTTTGTTAATAAAAGGCGAGGTACACACACAGCAAACTAAAAAGGTTTATGGTGTGTCGTCACCATAGGTCTTTTCTGATTTTTTTGTTATTTTACAATAATAATAATAATAGTATTAATAATAATAATAACTATTATTCTAATAATAATAATAATAATAATAATAATATTTATTATTATTATTATTGTAGTTATTAATTTTGATGTTTATTATTCTATTATTATTTCAATATCAAAAATATTATTGGCAATACAAATAAAAATGCATTGTGAATATAACATTTGTTATTATTATTACGATATTATTATAAACGTGTATAATTCACACCATTGATCATGATTGAATCATAATGAACCATTAATGTAGGTAATAGACATTAAATGATGTTTGTTTTTTTCTGCAGGAAAACGTCTGCAGTCTGCGGACCACATCTGTAGACATCTGCAGCAGAAGAGGTGGACCAAACGTCTGCAGTCTGCAAGAAAAAGACTGTTTGTTTTTAACATCTGCAGAATGGTAAAAATTATTCTATAATGTAACACCCGGTTATTTAAAAAAGACATGAAATAAAGAATAAAAGAAAGAAATGTAATAAAGTCCAAGTGAAGGGACCAAAAGTATCCAAAAGAACAAATTTTGGGTAAAAGTTGGTGTAAAGGTGGGTATGGCTGCCCACCCTCATTTCACATCATCATCTTCGTTTGTTTTTTTAGAGAGAGAGAGAGAACTCTCGGTTGAAGAAGAAGAAGAAGAAGTGAACGAATTCAAGGTGAGAATTCATGGTTTTTATGTGTTTATGATGGGTTTTATCCCGGTTATGTGTTTATGTGCTTATGTGTTGTGTTTGTGCTCGGGTGTGTGGTGTTGTTTTAGGTGTTTGAACTCATTGCAAGCGGGTTAGAAAGGAAGAAACACCCAAGTTACACCAGGTGAGTTCTAGACCCCGGTTTTTACTTGTTTTAACTACCTTTGGGGCTGAAAATGTATTAAAATGTTTTTTTACAAAGTTTATGTATGTTACCCGCATGTATTATGCTTGTTAAATGTTGAATTTTTGAATGCTTATAGGTTGTTCATGTTTAGAATAGCCATATTAAGCTTAGAACAGATGGATTGATGAATGGGTATGGAAACATGCTAAGAACAAGTTACACAGAAGGTTCATACGTCTGAAAATGCCTTAGAAAGATTTAAGTGTAATCCATGCGCCTAAACAGTAGCCCATGCGCCTAAGATTACCTTAGAAATGTTTAAGTACAGGCCATGCGCCTGAACAGTGATCCATGCGCCTAGAAATATTAGTCAGACGACTAAGTGAAGGGCACATGCGCCTTAATAGTGTCTATGCGCCCGAGTGACTCATGCGCCTAAGTGCTCATGCGTCTGAAAAACCCATGCGCCTAAGTGTTCATACGCACCAATAGTTCCCATGCGCCTGAATAGTTCGTGCGCCTAGGTGATAAATGATTAAGTGCTGGCTGATGCGCCTACATAGTGGTGAAACGCCCGTACAGGGCTCATGCGCCTAAATAGTTCCCATGCGCCTAAGCACTTAGAAATTTTTACAGAATTTTCTAGGAGTCTGTGCTTTAGGGTTTGACAAAAGTTGACTAGGGCTTGATAATGATAATGTTTCATGCATGATATGATTACATATGATTGTTCCTTATATTGTTATTGCTATTATTATTATTATTACTTATAGTATGTGACTTTACGTGGTATGTTTTTTTATCGTAACGTAAAGTATATAGTAATAATAAAGTGAAGAGCAATAAAGAAAAAAAGAGGAACATTAATAAAATGTTAACAAGTCTTGCAAGCTCATAGGAGGGACACGACCGTGTTGTCGTTAGCTCAACTGTGTTGCGGGTTAGCTAACGTATTATGCACACAGGGCCAATCAATTGAGATTGGCAGGACCCTTGTAGCATACCCTGGGTGATTGGGTTGGCCTTGTACACAGTACACAAAACCCTTTCGGGGGATACAGTTGATCCTTTCGAGGGATATAGATGACCCATCACCTGTTTTCCATCGCGCACATAGTTGGGGTATTGCTTATTGGTCCATACAGCAGTGAAAGATAAAGATAAAGTTTACAGAACATACAAGGCATACAGTAAAGAGAACGAACATATTTGTTCATATAGTTAATGCGTGCTCGCATATACAGTACAGAGTTGTATTTTTCAGAAAAGAGTATTTTCATATACAACATATAAAAGTATTTTATTACTTATAAAACTAGAGCTCACTCAGCAACGCTGATTTTTATACATTTTCAGTTGGCAGGTAATTATTGCTGAGAATGGCACGAGGGTGAAGCTACTCGGCAGGAAAGACTGACACCATTCGTATTCTATGTAACTGTTGTTTTGTAATGCAGTAAAGCATTCTTTTGTAAACAGATTAATGATGATGTATTAACAACAGTGGTTTAAATGAATGAATGGTTTTTGATAAATTATTTCCGCTGCTTAAGATTGTATAATTCTAATGTTTAATATTTTAACTGCTATGATTGACCAACTGTGAGGTTTCTGGGAATGGGGCCTTACATATAATTAGATTAAACCTATTATTAAACCTATTAAATTAAACCTCTTTTTTAACACTTGTTTTCTTGGATTGTACCACCACAAACATCGTACGTACATACAACATATATACACATCCATACGTACAAGTAACCGACATGCGAGGTGTGGGAGGGGGGTCGGCAGGCGCAGGTAGAGGGAGGCGGGAGGCGGGCGTAGGTAGGGGAGGTGGAGGCGGCCGGTGGGCGAGGTAGTCGGGGGGCCGAAGCAGGTGGGGGGAGGGGGAGGCGAGGGCAGGTGGAGGGAAGGGGGCATCGATGGTCCGGCGGTGGTCTGGCCGGTGGGGGAGGTGGGGCGGCCGATGGGGGAGGTGGGGGAGGTAAGAAGAGGTTAGAAGATCTTAGAAGACATAGGTCCACATCTTCTCCATACAGACCTCCTGCAGACGTTTTTTAGTAAATATCTTCCAAAAAACAAACACTCTGCGCACTCAAAACCTCTTCCCGCATCTGCGTGCACGCAGATGAAGAGGTGAGAAATAGGTTTTAGTAAAAAACAAACACCACCTTAGTCATCATAACCACAAATATTTAATATTTTTTCACACTCATTGATAATATTTAAGCATAAATAGACTTAATTTACTGTTAGTAAGCACGATTTCATTTAATTACCATCAACGTATATAATTCGACACTAATAATAATTCGAAAATGGCTAACTTTAGAGGTATGTGATCGACTTTAATTATCATAACTAAATGTATTCAACATTTTTTGACACTCATTGATGATATTAAGCATATATCTATGTAAATTAACATCAAAGTGTGAAATTCAACACCAATGATGATAATTCAATTAGAACTAATCTTTGGTATATGTAATCGACCCTAACTATCATAATTAAATATATTTGATAATTTTTGACACTTATCGATGATAATTAAGCATAAACAAGCTTAATTTACGGTAATAAGTATAATAATCCACACATTACCAATAAAAGTGTGAAATTCAACACCAATGATCGTAATTTAATCATAGCTAACATTGACATGTGTAACCAACCTGACTGGCATAACTAAAATCTTTAACATTGTTTGACACCCATTAATGATAATTAAACATAATCAAACTTAATTTATCATTAACAAGCATAAATTCACATAAATTAGCATCAAAGTGTTAAATTCAACACCAATAATCTTAATTCAAACATACTTAACTTTTGACGCATGTAACCGACTCTAAATATCAAAATCAAACACTTTGGCTCAAATTGACATTAAATGTTTATAATTATTATATATAATACTAACATCTAATATAATACTATTTATATATTATTATTATTATAATAATTATTATTTATTTTACTTTTAATTAATAATAGTACATATAATAATAATAATAATAATCATACCAATAATAATTAATTTTATTAATATTACTTAAAAAAAATAATTCACTCTATGGCGACGACTAGGCTTTTCATAATGGCGGGATTATTTTCCTCCAACTTTTTTAGAGGAAAAAAAACAAAAAAAACAGGTTAACCTATGGCGACGATATGTCGTTGCCATAGGATGTCAGTTAATTTTTAATTTTTTTATATTTATTTAATTAAATCAAAATCAATTAAAATGGGGCTATGGGGAAGACAAAGAGAATTCTATGGCGAGGACGAAATTTGTCGCTATAACTCTACCTAAGGCGACGACTTGTCGTCGCGATAAGGTTAGGATAGTCAAAAATCAAGATTTCTATATAGCGCCGACTTGTGGTCGTCTTAGGTGGACCTATGGCGACTAGTGTGTCGTCGCCATAGGGTTTGTCGCCACATATGAAAATTCTTGTAGTGAATCCATTTTGCAGGAGATGCTTCTAGGGGGTTTATGTTAATTAACAATAATCTAATCTAGTTCTAATCTACACAATTTTTCGGCATGAGATTTAAAATCTTGACCTCTTGGGAAGGGGCATCACTTTATCATCTAGGAGCGGCTAGACCAAAGGCCCGTTGGTATTTTTCTAGGGTGTGTGCATGATTGTTTTCGATCATCATGAATGAACTTCTAAGGAAGCTTCTCCTTTTTGGTTATTTTAATTTTATTTTTAATTTTTATTAACTTCTGTGAAGTTTTGGCGCACCGTCTATATATAGCATCGTATTCTAGTCGTACTCGTTATGCGTGTACCTATGACAAAACCATTGAGTACATCTTTACAAGTCTCGTTTTCTCATATGCGCCAGTGTCGTATTTAAAATTTCAAAGTGTCTTGTTCACATTCTTGTCTAGAACTTAACCGATGCCAAACTGGTATTATACAAATTGGTTTTTAGTTTCTAAAATTACAAATTTCATTGCCTACCAATCCAGTTTTAGGTTCAACCAACTTAACAAAATACAACTTTAGAGCATTGCTTTTTGGTCTCTATTTTCATTATTTTGGACCCATCTTCTTTCCTTTTAATGATGAATACAAGAATCCTAGCATGAAAGTAAACAAACTTTTGACCCCCTTTTAGAAAGAGGACCATTAGAATCAACGTGAAGTTACATACTTTAGTTAAAAAGTATCGCGATGGACGGAACTATGAAGTTAATCAATATAAGTTTATATAGTCGTGATATTACATCATGCATAGATCTTATTGCATCAAATATAACTTGGTGAAACACTATTAGTACTAAAAAGATACATACTAAAATAAAATGAGATTAGAGTTCTAAGAAAACCAAAAGAAAAAAAATAAACTTAATGAAACCTCAGTTTAGGGTGAACAAAAAAACCAAATAATCAACCAATAATCGAAACATCGAGCAAATTGAGAAATCGTACATTGAGCAAATTGAGAAATCGTTGGTTTGGGTACGGTGTTTTATGGCCTGAGTTTTTATTTTGTATGTGTATTATACATTAATAAATAATCTCAATCTCAGTCTCAATATATAATAAAAGAAAGAGGATAAGCCACATGTCAAAATTTTAGGTAATACATTGCCACATGACATCTTTATAATATATAATTGCTACGTGACATTTTAAAAACAATATAATTTATAAAAAGAATATCATAATCATGTTTAAATAGTATTTAATGTCTAATTAAAAAACAATCTAAAATTAGATTTTAAAATTAAATGAATGAAATGGAAATTTAAAAACTTAAATTTTATTATGCAATTAATTAGAGATTTTATCAAAAAATAACTACTTAATTCGTCAAAATTTAAAATTTAAAACTAACAAATTGAATCTTCAAATTAAATATATGTAGTTCACAAATTTTGCATTCCAATAATAACAATCAATATGAGTATTTTGGGTTAATAATTTTAAATTTTAAAAATCGTTCTATAAATCATATAAAATTTACTTGCATTATATCATTATTTAATTATATGTATTCAATAACTTTTTATATTTACTCTTCTTTCGATATCAAAGATATTTGACAAATATACTAAACAACTTCTTTTATGATTAAAAAGTCCATGTATTTTACATGGAGAACTTCTCTTCTCCATTATTCACATAATTCTTATTTTCAACTCATTTCGTATTGCATTCAATTATAATATTACATATACTTTAATTAAGAAACAAGTTTTTAATGATAACCTTAACACTGATAAATTTTATCATACGAGCATTACCTTCACTTTATTTATTTTTTATTTATGTATACAAGTTTATACGATACTAAAAACCCATCAAATTACCTTGGTCAACATGATATTATTAAGTTTTTTAAAGGATCTTAACATATCATGTTGTGATTCATTTATAGAGGCATCCGCTCTTTAAAAATGTGGTTGAAACTTATTCTATTGAGATTACCATGATTGAATAGGAGGTATTATTCAACTTATGATTTAACAATTTAAATGATTTGATTTGAATATTAATTTCATGTTACTGTATTAAATCAACTTAAATTTATGCATTGTATTAAATTGAATTTAAGTTGATTTTAATATTTCATGTTATTTGTTAAATAAAATTTAAGTTGATTTTAATATTTCATGTTATTTGTTAAATAGAGTTTAAGTTGTTATACTTTGCATAAGGTAAAATAACTACACCTTTATTCCTCAAAACAATTATAAAGGTAAAACAACCATGTCTCCCACAAACTTAGATATTATATATGTATTGCATTTAGGGTGGGAGGGCGCCCCTATCGTGATGGCGCTGCCGCCCCTACGCCATGCGGCAACACCGCCACCGCCTCCCCCCACGCCATAATTTTTCCTCTTTACAACAAGAACTCGTCATGAGGATGTATGTGGTGTATTGTCGTAGTGTGACATGATATAATAACACTACCGCCATCAAATTTATAGTGGAATGTAACATGATATAATAACACTACCGTCATCAAATTTATGTGTTGTAGACTTCGCGATGTGATGTGTGTAATAATGAAAGCACCCCCTCTACCACCGTTACATACATCTCCAGTTAAATAAAATAATATTAATTTCAGTAATAATAATAATATTAGTTACTCTTCTTATTATGTTAGTGCTAATTCTTGAATATAATAATAATAATATATTTTGCTTTGACATAATAAACTAAAAGGACTAAAAATAGGAATGAGTGGTGGGTGGGGGTGACCGAGACGAGTGTCTGGTTATATGAGCACAAGGGTGGCCACCATTTCTGCACTCCTGTTCCCAACACACACACACACACTCACATTCTCAATCTTATTCTTTTCTCCTACTGTCCTTCTCTTTAAACTAAACTAACTCATCTTACCCTCTAATTTCTTCATCTTAATTGTGCTCTTCAAACTAAATAAATTAAGAAGAAAGTCATGAGGTGATCATATGTGATGAACAAGACTGAAGAAAGAAAGAGATATGTTAAAGAATCGATGTTTACTTAAGAAAACATACATACAACGTACTGTTAATTAATTAATGTCTAGAGCCTTATATTAATGCATCTATTTCACAATATTTTCTTTAATTTTATTATTAAAAAATTAAATAGAAGATGGGGCAACAATGCAATATATATTTGTTATGTTAAGTTTATAAACGTATATGAATTTTACTTTTGAAAATAAGTTTATAACTAAAGAGCAATTGTGCTAGAAATGCACGTGTCCTTAAAAAGTAAATAATGTTTTACCAAGGCGTTATGAACAAAACGATTTGTAAGTGTTTCAAGATTTGGGAACTTAATTAAAATTCACAATCACATGTACATTAGTAGGTACAGGGAATGTTACAAATATATATATCATAATTCCAATTGATTGTTACAAATACACCCTTCTGATTTAAGGTTTTGTCCTTAAACCATATTACATACTAATAGATTTCTTCATCTCCTCAATCTTTCGATTCTCGAGCAATGTCAGATGCGTTTTGATACTTCATTGTGCTTTGATCTGTGCCATTGTTTTGTTTGGAAGTTGTTTAACTCTTCTGTCAACAATAAAAACTGCTTTTCTAAATAATTAACCTTTCACCAATCTCATTCTCTTCCAAGGTCCTTATGCTTATTCATCGACTAAATTTTCCGTACATGAAAACGTTAAACGTGTTGTAAATACTGTTTAATTAGTTCATATGCTACTTCTCGATCCTACACGCATAACAATCTTGAACTGTCTTATAACTTGTGGACTCAACTTTCATCGTCTACTAAACCAAAAACATCCTTCCAAGTAGTGATCTTCAAAATCACTTGATCTCCCACATGAAACATTATCAGTCAATCATTTTTTTTCACAAAACCTTTTATCAATCTTAAGCCACTTTCAAGTGAGCTTTGATTTGATCAATCTCCTCAGTAGCAACCTTTACTGCTTTTTTAAATCCAAGTTCTCGTTGGCTTACTTTTGCCCAACATACGGAAGCTAGACACTTACTATCATAATTATCCATTTCGAATAGAGCATCACAATACTCGAACTAGCTATTCACATACAAGAATTCCACCATTGGTAAGTACTTATCCAAATTTCAATTAAAACTGATAACTCATCTTGAAATTTCTCGCATCTGGATTAGACACAATAGATAACGGTACACCCTGTTGATATACAACTTCTATAATGTAATATCAGTAATACGTTCCGATGAATAAGCCTCAAGGATCGACAAAAAGTGCATTCTTAGTCAACCTTTTAACAATTACCCTTATAACATCAAACCTTTTTATCGCCTTGAGTAATTTCATTGCTAAATTCATGTGATATGCACTTATTCCATATTAGGATTTCTAATGGTAGGGTAATCAATATGATTTTTGATTTCTAGCTTTGACGGGCGAACATGTTAGACACTGAGACACTTAATTTTAGTTAATAGTTTTAAAAATGCATTAGTGTACGTGCAAGTATAATTTTTATAATAAAACATTGTGAATTGCATGGAATCAATTTGTTTACCCGGTATTTCTTATATTTAGATGCTTAAAATAAACCAAAAATAGACAAAAATATAAAAATAAAAAATCTGGCCATCTCCATCATATGAATTTGTAAGATTCAAGCTTATGAACTCTACTTTTGGAAACCTACTAATTGCAGGGTATTCACTGTTATGATAACCGAATACACTATTTATAGAACTATTAAATATAAAATAGGTAAATTGGTTTCTAAATATCTACTCGTTTTCATGAATCTCTCTATATATAAAAAGGTCATAAACTAACTTACGTGGGCCATGGGACATAAACACAGAATTTGGTATTGCAGATTTCATAATACCTGTAACATAGAACCCCCAAACCATCATTATTATAATTATACAATGTTGCAGTGCTAACTAAAATAGAGTATCGCATTGATTATGACAAAATGTTGTATAGACATAATGAAATTAACAATTCATTATCTCTAAAAATACGTTCTAGTGGTAAGTAATATACTTTTCAATTTGAGAGTTCAAATTCTATAATTGTGGATTGTGATGGATATATCATAAAAAATTTAAGAATTGCTGCTTAAAAAAATAACCACTATTTTTTAAAGATTAAATCCATTTGTTAAGTTGATATTCACAGCTTATCAGTTAAGATTTTAATTGATTCGTTTTAATTAGTTATATATATATATATATATATATATATATATATATATATATATATATATAATATATATATATATAAAATAAATTAATTACAAATTGAATATTGAGTCATAAACAATTCACATCTCTTGTATATAATTAAATCAAACGTTTTAAGTTTTATTTTAAGTGTGAGAGGATTACTTATTTTAATAATGTTAGAAAAGTTATACTAAAAGCTTTTATGCTTGATTATTCTATATATTTGTACAAATCACTCATCATTTCTTTTGAATAAACCTGCATGCTTAACAGGTTACAAATAAGCCAATATAACTATTATAACTTAAACATTATTTTAAGTACAAAGCATGCCTTTTACTAACTTTTTTCTTTTTAAAATATTTGGACACAATAAAAGTTGCAATGCAATATGAATAGTGTCTTTAATGGTAGAGAATATTTTCATGGTGGCATGCAGTGTGAGAAAGAAAAAGAAGGGATAGATATATGTTTGAGTGATAATTAACTTTTGTTTAAGTGTCCAACAATAGATATTACACTTTAAAACCGTCTCTTATGAATTCCTATTAATCATTTTAGGAACGTTAAAATCTGCTCGTCCTATAACCGAACCTATTATCTGCTATAGATCATTTTCCTAACTATAAAATCAAATTTCAATAGAAAAAGTTTTTATTTAAAAGAAAAAGACATTACAAATTAATTCTCAAATATACTACAAAATTCAATCACACGTAAAAGAAATAATCAAACGTCACAAAATTTAAAACATACAATAAAAAAATCAATCATACAACACAACTTTTTAAGATATGTAGTAGTAAGTTCGCTGTTAAAGTTTTTACTCAAAAATTAGCTATTACGATGATTATATGTGTTTGGGTGTATGTATTTATATGTATATATGTATGTAAGATATAAGATGAGAGAGAGAGAGAGGGTGGGAGATGGGAGAGAGAGAGGAGAGAGTTAGGAGGAGAAAGATGAGAGAGAGATTTTAACTTAACTTTTATGAGTAGAAACTAAGGCATGAGAAAACCTAAAGCAAGTTTTGCTCCCTCTTGAAATCATTTCAGTCACCACCTTCACTCTCTCATCCCAAGACAACCTCTTCTTAAACCTCAAAATCTCCCCAATCTTCTCCTGCAATCTCCCTCTTTTTCTCTATATATAAGTATACTTCTATGTGTGTATACATAAATATGTGTATATATATATATATCTGTGTGTATATATAGATATGTGTATATATATCTCCCTCCCATTAGCCTTTCATCACATCAGAGCTAGCTGCCTTCCAGTTAAGTGTTCTTGTATTACTCCTTCACTTGTGTTGGCACCATGCATGTTTTAACTCTATTCATATGTCATTCTATATCTCTAATCTCTCTGCAAAACATTCTTTTATATTCATGTATAAAGTTTTATTGCACTCATATAAACATCATTTTCTTCTTATTTTTTTGTTTCAAACCCTATTGATCTTGCCGACCTTTTGTCTATAAGTATCAATATGTTATAGTTTTCGTTATAATCTTGGTTCAAATACTCGAATACTATGTGCAAAATACAACTTTTATGCTGTTTTTATGCTCTAATCTTAGTCTTTTCATGTTTGCAGCACCATTTTTAAACATTTTCTCCTAGTATTTTTGAAAAAAAACTCACTTCGAAACAAGATTTCCCTAATTATTCTACAAGAAGATTTTAATTCTCAATTGTTCTTTTAGTATTATACTAGATTTTCTTATATCTCAATTTAATAATTCGTTTTGTTATTTTTCATTGTTTTCATTAGTCATGATTAACTTGGAGATCCCACAACTCCAATTTTGACTACACAAAAGGTTGCCTTTTTATCCACCTAAGATCTGTTCCCCTATAGATGATGATACTTCTATTCATTCTTTTGTTACTTGTATGGTTTACTCAACAATTATATTTCGTGCTATGAATGAAACATATAGGATGGAAATAGATTTTATGGTGATGAATATTGGGGAAGCAAGAAAGCGATATTGGTGAGGTTCAATCCGAAGACGGATTTACCAAGTTGTAAAATACGATCTCAGATTGAGCCGCGCCAATATCACTTTCTCCACACTTTGCTTTTTCATAAACCATATTGCTTAAGGCTTTCAGAGCTGGTGATCTACCAACGAGTTTTAAGACATTTTCAGTCTTATTTATTTCGGATTTCAATATCTTATACTATTTACACGGTGCTAGAAGAAATACAATCGTAAAGATTAATCCTGTTTACCGAAGAGAAAATGAGGTGAATCATATACAAGTTAACAATTAGCAAAGCAGGAAATGAAGGTAATATAGGTTAATCTTGATGGGTATGGTCAGATTTGGGTCCAAGTTTAGGTCATCTAGAAAGCTTATTTATGCACATGTTTTAAGTGTTTTTATGTTGTTCATGTGTAGTTTAATTAGAAAGTCAAATTAGTAGTTTAGTGGGGTAAGCGTTCTTCCTTAACTTTAGATGCAAGATTTTATTTTCTATTAAATGTAAGTCTTTAAGTTGAATGAAACTAAAAGAACAAGTTAAATAGTAAAGTCATCTTTGTACGTGTTTTTTAGTTTGATTGAGGCATCATCCAACAGGTAAATGGTGCAAGTTTAAGTGAGCGTGCAATATCTTTAAGTTTTTAGCTTTGTTCCTATAAACATGGATCTTTCTGACTTTCTCTCTTTATTATCACATGTATTCATGTTTCGTGCATAAAACATCTATATCTTTTTAAGTTGTAGCAAGGTATAACTCTAACCTTACTGAACTTGATTTCATAAAAGTAACATTTTATGCAGTCATGCAAGTCATGAATGATAAATAGTCTAGACTACTTATGTCTTAAGCTATGGTTAATATCTATGGGGTAACATGTTTACTTAAACCCCTCAGCTAAACTTAATGGCAATACAACTATACAAGCCCTCTCTAAATATCCCAATGAACAATATTTACCTGCAGGCTGCAACTAACTACATTTATATTGGTTATCACATTAATTAGCTATCATCCTTAAACATTGCACAGGTGAGAATCAAAGAACATATAACGAATCATTCATGATAATTTAGCACTAAAATGATTATTGTTGGTTCCGTATATACAACATGTAATCACAGTACTGGTTTGAGTATTCTAAGTAGCGATTCTTCATATCAACAAGTTACAGAATGTATCGGTTTACGCACTTACATATTGTTCGAATACATCAAGAACTGTAGATTTTTATTCACATGCTTGCTTTGGTGGCTTAGGTTTGGGTTTGGTTTGATTTAACTAATGATACTTGATCAAAGATTTTATTTAATCTAGATTTCCTTTTTTTGGAGAATTTACCAACAAAAGGCCTTGCTTTTTATTGTTGGATAGAAACACTAATTTTTTATCACAAATCTATATATATATATCTATAGTCTATAGTATATAATAAAAGAGTAAGTAAGATGTCACATGTCACTCTTATGTTACTGAAAAAAAATTTCCGCCTAAACTAATATATTATTTTAATTAAGTTTTTTATTTTAAGAAACTAAATTAATAGTAATAATTTATTTTGTTTTGAATTAAATTTTGTTATTTTGTTATATAATCAATTTAGTTGTGTAATCATATTGTTTTGAACTATACATATTTTTTTAGCCAAATAATATTCAATTAGAAAAAACTAAAACAAATCATATTTATTAATATATTTATATATTTTAGGTTATTGTGATTTTAGCACAATTGTTTTTTTAGTTTACATGGGTCAATTGTATGTTATATTATTCAAAAAAGTATTTGAATATTTATTACTTATATTTGTATCCTTTTGTTTTTTTATTTTTATACTAATATATGTAACTTAATCATACGAAATATTTATACATTCATGAATTATGTTGTTTATATATTTTCAACCCGTGCATTACACAGATTTACTAAAGAAAGTTAAATATATGTAAATCGTTTTAATTATATATTATTCATTTACATATATAAGTCATGTTAATCTTAATGAATAATGTAAGACTGTAAATGCAAGGATTAACTTGCCAACCGTGGATACAGGGTCAATTGCAGCTATGTACTTCTGAGTTCTCATTCTTGTATGAGTTAGTTCTTTCATTTTGTATGTATTTTGTCTATGATTACACCATGGTGAATTGTTGTTTAGGTGTAAGAGCTTTTGGTTTTTTATGGTATTCCATCCAGATTATTTGATTTAAGTTTCTAGGTTTAACAATAAGATTTTATAAAAGTTAACAAAAAAAGAACATATCTTCAGAAGTTTCTTACCATTAATCATCACAATTCATTTTATGACACATGAGCATCAATCGATATAAAATTTAAAACAGTAACAATAATAGTAATACACATATGTGTGAAAAGGACTTAAGAGATCTGTGACGAACAAATATTTTATTATTAATAGAGTATCGTAGGCTGCCACGTGTTAGTCTCGGATACATCCTCACCATATTTTTTTCGCATAAACTCATTTGCCCGTTTCACTGTTTATGACCCCATTTCATTTCTAGGGTAAACGTACTTGTGATCTCCATATTCTTATGGTCAAAAAACATCAGCAGATCATACCCCCTTCGCTATCACCGCACCACCATCTATCACCACCATCAATCACCACCATCTATCACCCGTATTGCAGTGGAACATCGTCATTTGTCTCCGGCCATCGCTACTAGTCCTTTTTAGTTTCACCGGCGAACAACCATCGCATACCTGACTTCAACCAGTACCACTAGTTCTCACTGGACCGCACCCTATTCACCAGGCTGCACACCCACCCCCTCTGGTCCATCTTCAGTTGATGTGGACCACACAACAAAAAAACAATCAATTTGTTGAATTCAACCACAATAAACATCCTTATCATTCTTCTGAAATCTTAAATCATCATCAAAACTCAAAATCACGAAATAATACATCAAGTTGGACCAAACAATTGTGATTTTTGGGTTTCGTGAAGGACTCCATTGATTTCAAATGAGAATTTGATTATAAGCCCCTGAAACACACTAATCATCAATATTCATTTTCTTTTATGAGTTAATCTAACTAGACCCAAGTTCAATCGTAACGAGCTAGGGGTTCAAAGGACTTTATGTCATGGCACATTGTCACACTCTTAACCATAATTGTTTCTCGAGGGGCATGTCTGTCATGAAATCATAATCACTTGGCATAGTTTTGTAAAACATACATTACAAATCATCTTAAAAGTTACATAATTGTTTTTGGATTTGTAATGCAGAAGTAGTAGTAGAAAGACCCAAGATAATAAATGTCCTAAAAGTCATAAATGGACCTATATGAGATGCATCCTATACAAGCCGATCTTTATGCAATTTATTGATTACCTAAGAAAACATGCATGAAAATGGGTCAACATTAATATTGGTGAATTCATAGTAATAGATTATGACTACCCATGCCTATTACAAGTATATGTGTGAACATACTAATAAGGTACTCATTTAGACCTCTAGTTAAAGTTAAAAAAAATTAAACCGGGTGAGAATAGTCTAACCAATAGTACTATCTATGATTATCTTTCTTCAGGAAGGAAATAACAATCCGATTAGAGGGGATTTTATACGGAAGGTAAACCACTTATATTATATGTGAAATTATTGACAAGTATTTGTATTCATAAAAATAGTAAAGTTACATATAATCTCCCACAAAAAGAAAATAAGTAAAATTGTTGACATGGAACTTACCATTCAGGTAACTGATTCGGGTACGGAATCATGTAAGTATCCAAAATACTAGGATAAAATCTGACCTAAGTTCGCCCTAAAATAATCAACACAACTTATGTATAAGTAATTGCTCTTACATGTAATGTGAGCATGTAATTGTTCCATCTACATAACTTGGTCATAAATTGTTTGAATCAATGACGGTGATGTACATTTGTTAATCACGAAATATATATTACATAGAGAAATATTAATAAATTATATTTAAGTCATGTGTCTATGTGAACCCTTTTATTTTGAATTTAATTATTGTTCGGGTAATTTCATACTATTATTACGACTCGACCTAGGTCTTGACTCGAGTATTAATAATTAAATATATATGTCACATGTGAATTTATGGCAATTAAGATTTTGAAATTATTTTATATTTTAAGTAAAAACAACAGTTGTAATATTATTATTGTACTATTATGTTTACAAAAATAATTTTATAGTCAAGTCTTATAAATGTACATTTAATCGTATTAGTCACCTACTAATTATTTTAACCCATCTTAGAAACTAAGATAATGCCTAAAGTTAATAATTTATGCTTGAAGTCCCATGTTATGAACTTTAATCTTATTTGTCACTAGTCCACTTTCATAAACCATCTTTTATCACAACATAACCTACTAGATAAATATACCTTGTAAAGAATGCACCTATGTTCATAATAACACTTCATTAATATATAAAAAATTCATAAATACCATCTAACGCATTTAATTAAAGCCTTCTTGAATTTTTAACTTTAACATATTCTTTTGACGTTTGTAAAATCATAACTACTAACCTAGTCAAACATGAACCCATAATAAAAAAAGTAGTATGTTATTCATGTTAATATATGCTTGGTGAAATATCATCATTGTAGCCCTTTGTTTATAAGAATACTGTTTTTAACAAAAGAAACTTTTCTGGATAAAAATAGTTACATATAACTAGTAAATAGATGAACATAGTAAAATGATATATATATATATATATATATATATATATATATATATTATATATATATATGTATATATATATATGTATATATATGTGTATATATATATGTGTGTATATATATATGCATATATGTATATATGGATATATGTATATATGTATATATATATATATGTGTATATATATATATGTGTGTGTGTGTGTGTAAGCAAGAGAGTTCTGTGACATCCGTCACTATAGGTCCGTCAATTGACTCGAGCTCGTTAATTTTCCACGTGCATTTATTATTATTTTCATAATTAACTCGTTTTCGAAATTGAATCTCTTTGCATATCCGTTTCGTGTCAACCCTAATATCATAATAATCTTAATTAGACAAATATTATATGAATAATAACAAATAAAACTAATCAGGATTAATAAAATTAACATTATTAATATTATTATCATTAATATTATTATTAAATAATAGTATTAATACAATTATTATTGTTATTATTACTATTATTATTATTATTATTATTATTATATTATTATTATTTTAGGGTTTAAACTGTAATTTCAATAAACTTGAGGGAATAAATAATTGAAAGGCGAATGTTTAAAGTGTAATATGAAATCTTAATAATAAAACCCACACCATCGACCCAAACCTCGTCCCCAAACCCTACCGCCGCTGCACCTCCAAAACATCCTCGTTTCGCCGCCGTTAGCCGTCGTCGGTTGCCACTGTCTCACCAATCAGCCTTTGTGCAGGTACCCGACTCGGTTAGACTTCGTTTCGTTTCGTTGGGTCGAATTATCGTCTCGGTTGTTCAGGTGGTTCGCATGTCTATATTCAGTGTGTTAGTATGTATGTGCATATTTGTGTGTCACATGCTGCTTGTCGAAAGGGACCAAGCACAGCAGCCCTCGGCTGCTGTGTGTGTACTGATAGTGTATGTGTATGCCTACATATATATATATATATATATATATATATATATATTGTGTGTATGCGATGAGTGTGTGGTGTGTGTGTACCGTGTGCATAGTGTGGGTGCAGTGTGTGTGTCATGTGTGTGCGTGAGGTCGTGTGTGTGCGAGGTGTGTGTGTGTTGGATGTGTGTGTGTATATGTATGTGTGACTGTGTTCCAAGGAGTGAAATTATGTGTGTTTATGTGTTGTGTGTATGTATAAATCGTGAGTGTGTATGTGTTCGACAATGTGTGTGTGTGTTTAGGTGTGTGTTTGGTGTGTGTGTGTTTAATATATGAATGTGAGTGTGTGTATTTAAACATGATTTGTAGTGTGGATGATGTGGGTTTAACGGTGTGTGTGTCTCTCATATGGTGTGTAGGTGTGTGTGTAGAGTGTGTGTCGGGTATGTGTGTTGAGTGTGTTTTGTTAGTGGGTGTGTGTTGATTGATATGTTAATAAGTATGTATATATAAACCAATATAATGATGATGGAAAATAGAGCGTGTAAATTAATCATATATGTGTATACTCAATTATGTCATTAAGTTGAAAACTTATAAATATGTATATATCAATATATTTAAGTGTAAGTCACGCGTTGAACCCGAACCGACCCGAAACCGACCAAACGTATCTTTTCTCCTTAGAATCGTCTTAAGATTTTATTATAATTAAATGTAGGTGTTTGTTCTTCGCTTGCTCTTATCCCTTGAAGTTTTTGTCCATTTTAATCCGTCTCATTCGAAGGTGAGTTTGCGGCCCCGTTTTCCTTTTAAACATTTATAAATTAGGGGGAAAAGTATGCTCACACTTTTTATGTTGTGAACTTATTCAATTCTTTTGGGATTGTTGTGTTTACTATTTTGTAAATATTTATCTAGTACATGCATGAGTTGTCTTTGTGGTTCTGTATTCACAATTATTTAACTCCGGTGTTGGAGCCGACGGACAGATATTGATAGTACTATTGGGCTAACACCCCCACCCTTGTTTGTTAGTATACCAGTTAGGACTGGCAGTGGCCAGGAACGGGCCCTAGGGTGAATATGTTCCGACAAATTCTTTGTGTACGTCGTAGGTTTAGTTGTGATGCTCATGATTACATGTGATATTATTTGCTTATAACTGTATGCACTCATGTCCTATCAAACTTTTGCATAACATCAAGTTTTGTATATTATTTAAACCTGCAAACTCACCAACAATATGTTGACCATTTTGAGCATATCTTTTCAGGTAATAATCATTGAGGATGCTAGGGACGTTGCTTTAGCAATGACCTTAGACTTACATTATTGAAACTTGGATGTCTTTGACAATTACATTGACTTCTATTTGTTATTCACATTTTGATCACTTGCTCCCGGGTTGTGGGACTTATACTTATTTGGTTTGTATGACTATGTTTGTCGTGGAATTGACTAACTATGACACAAGTCTCCATTTGTGTTGGGTGACGTCATGACACGTTGTCTTTCACTATTTTTTTTGCATCTCTTGTAAGGTCCCGTTCCCAGAAACCTCACAGTTAGTCAATCACAACAATTTAAAAACTATACATTATAATTTTACAAACTTAAGCAGCGGAAATAATTTATCAAAAACCATTCATTTCATTTAAAACAATGTTGTTAAGAAATACATCATCATTAACGGTTTACAAAAGAATTGTTTTAACGCATTACAAAACAACAGCAACATAGAACACGAATGGATGTCAGTCTTTTCCTGCCGAGTAGCTTCACCCTCGTGCCATCCTCAGCAATAATTGTCTGCCAACTGAAAATGTATAAAAGTCAGCGTTGCTGAGTGAGCTCTAGTTTTAAAGTAATAAAATACTTTCTATATGTTTTATATAAAAAATACTCTTTTCTGTAAAATACAACTCTGTACTGTATATGCGAGCACGCATTAACTATATGAACAAGTACTGTTCGTTCTCTTTACTGTATGCCTTGTCTGTAAACTTTTATCTTTATGTTTCACTTTCTGTATGGACCAATGAGCAATACCCCAACTATATGCGCGATGGAAAACGGGTGATGGGCCATCTATATCCCTTGAAAGGGTCAACCATATCCCTTGAAAGGGTCAACTATATCCCTCGAAAGGGTCAACTATATCCTTTGAAAGGGTCAACTGTATCCCTCGAAAGGGTTCTGTGTACTGTGTACAAGGCCGACGCAATCACCCAGGACACGCTACAAAGGTCCTGCCAATCTCAATTGATTGGCCTTGTGTGCATAATAGGGTAGCTAACCCGCAGCACAGTTGAGCTAACGATAACATGGTCGTGCACCTCCTGTAAGCTTGCAAGACTTGTTAACATTTTTATTAATGTTCCTCTTCTTTTCTTTATTGCTCTTTCACTTTATTATTAAGATATACTTTACGTTACGATATTAACATACCACGTAAAGTCACATACTATAAGTAATAATAATAATAGCAATAATAATAATAAGGAACAATCATACGTAATCATATCATATCCATGCATGAAACATCATCATTATCAAGCCCTAGCCAACCTTGGTCAAAACCCTAAAGCACAGACTCCTAGAAAATTTTGTAAAATTTTCTAAGTGCTTAGGCGCATGGGAACTATTTGGGCGCATGAGCCCTATTTGGGTGTTTCATCACTATGTAGGCGCATCAGCCAACAATTATCATTTATCACTTTAGGCGCATGAACTATTCAGGCGCATGGGCACTATTTGTGCGTATGAACACTTAGGCGTATAGACCATTCGGACGCATGGACACTTAGGCGCATGGGCCTCTTGGGCGCATGGGCACTATTGGGGCGCATGACCCTACACTTAGTCGTCCGACTATTATTTTCTAGGCGCATGAACCATTGTTCAGGCGCATGGGCTGTACTTAAACATTTCTAAGGTAATCTTAGGCGCATGGTCTACTGTTCAGGCGTATGGATTACACTTAAATCATTCTATGACATTTTCAGGCGTATGAACCTTATCTAGGCGCATGGACCTTCTGTGTAACATGTTTCTAGTATGTTTTCAAACCCAATCATCGAACCCATCTGTTCAAAGCTTAATGTGGCTATTCTAAACATGAACAACCTATGAGCATTCAAGAATAAACATCCAATCATGCACATTACATACGGGTAAACATATAAAAGCTTTGAAAATCGTTTAAATACATTTTCAGCCCCAAAGATAGTTTAAAACAAGTAAAACCGGGGTCTAGAACTCACCTGATGCAACTTGGGTGTTTCTTCCTTTCTAACCCGCTTGCAATGAGTTCAAACACCTAAAAACAACACCACACACACGCACCCGAGCACATACATAACATATAAGCACATATGCATATAACCGGGATAAAACCCGTCATAAACACATAAAAGTCACGCATTCTTACCTTGAATTCGTTCACTTCTTCTTCAAAACCCGAAGTTCTGCTCTTCTTCCCTTGTCTCTCTCTCTAAAACCGAAAGTAGTGGTGATGTGAAGTGAGGGTGGGCGGCCATGCCCACCTTTACACTAACTTTTTCAAAGTTTTGTTCTTTGGACACTTTTAGTCCCTCTACTTGGACTTAATTGCCTTTCTTTTTTTTATTCCTCATATCTTGTCTTTTTAAAATAACCGGGTGTTACAAGTCCACCCCCTTATATAGGTTTTGTCCCCGAAACCTGTTATTCCTCGAACAGATGAGGGTAATGCTGCCTCATCTCCTCCTCAATCTCCCATGTAGACTGGGATCCCTTCCTGTGCTTCCACTGTACACGCACTAGAGGAACCACTTTATTTCGCAGCCTCCTCTCTTTATGATCGATGATTGCCACTGGTTTCTTCACATAATTGAGCCTTTTATCTACTTCAATGTCCTCTAATAGGACAATCATGTCTTCATTAGCTAAGCACTTTCTCAGATGAGATACATGGAATGTCGGGTGAATTCCACTTAACTCATCTAGTAACTCCAATATGTAGGCCACCTTCCCTACTCGAGCAATGATTCGGAAAGGGCCTATATATCTTGGGCTCAATTTGCCCCGCTTCCTGAATCGGATAATACCCTTCCAAGGTGAGACCTTCAACATAACCCGGTCCCCCACCTGGAACTCGATCGGTCTACGTTGTTTATCGACATACGACTTCTGTCTATCTTTGGCTGCCTTCATGAAGGCTTTAATCTTCTCAAGCTTCTCAGTCGTAGCCTCGATTACCTTGACGATCCCCAATTCCTTTTGACCAATATCACCCCAACAAACGGGTGTTCTGCATCTCCTACCGTATAACATCTCGTATGGTGGCATGCCAATACTGGCATGATAGCTATTGTTGTACGACATTCAGCTAACGGTAAGTGGTCATCCCAACTTCCCCCAAAATCAATCACACATGCCCGAAGCATGTCTTCCAGTGTCTGAATGGTCCTTTCTAACTGACCATTAGTTTGGGGATGATAAGCCGTGCTAATATATAACCTCGTCCCCATAGCATCGTGGAATTTCTTCCAGAATTTAGATGTAAACCGGGTGTCACGATCAGACACAATAGACACCGGCACACCATGACGAGTTACAATCTCCTTGATGAACAGGTCAGCCAACCTCTCGGATGAATATGTCTCGCGGATCGGTAGGAAGTGAGCACTCTTCGTCATACGGTCAACTATCACCCATATGGCATCGTACCCTTTCGGAGTACGTGGCAACTCTGTTATGAAATCCATCGTGATGTGCTCCCACTTCCATTCCGGTATATCCAAAGGTTGGATCTTTCCATACGGCTTCTGATGTTCCGCCTTTACTTGCAAACACGTAAGGCACTTACTCACATACTCCACCACGTCACGCTTCATACCCGGCCACCAATAATCTTTCTTCATGTCTTGATATATCTTCGTGGCACCAGGATGAATGGAGTATCGAGTCTTGTGAGCTTCATCCAGAATCCTCACACGTAGATCCCTGAAACGAGGAATCCACACCCGTCCAAATCGAGTTTTAACACCAAGTGTGTTTTCAACTAATTCCCCAACCAGACCTCTCATTCTTTCAGAGTTTAGGTGATCTTCTTTTAATGCCTCATCTTGAAACTCCTTAACTTGCTTCATTACATCATAGGTCATGATCAGTTGGTATGCTTTCTTCCCGAATCGGCTCGGGCCTCTCCTTTCGGCTAAGAGCATCAGCCACCACGTTGGCTTTGCCCGGATGATAGTGGATCTCGCAATCATAATCTTTTATGAGCTCCAACCATCTTCTCTGCCTCAAGTTCAAATCTTTTTGCTCGAAGAAGTACTTCAAGCTCTTGTGGTTAGTGAAAATGGTGCACTTCGTCTCGTACAGATAGTGCTTCCAAATCTTTAGTGCAAA
Source organism: Flaveria trinervia (assembly GCA_025506515.1). Lineage (NCBI taxonomy): Eukaryota > Viridiplantae > Streptophyta > Magnoliopsida > Asterales > Asteraceae > Flaveria > Flaveria trinervia. Next base: position 101,244,662 of record CM046448.1, on the reverse strand, counting down.
TACCACGGCTGCTAGCTCTATGTCATGAGTAGGGTAATTGACCTCATGAACTTTCAACTGTCGGGATGCATAGGCTATAACCTTCCCTATCTACATTAATACACACCCCAACCCTGAGTAAGAAGCATCTGAATATACCACCAAATCTTCGCTTTCTTCGGGTAATGGCAAGACTGGAGCTTGAGTCAACCTCACCTTTAACTCCTCGAACGCTTGTTCCTGAGCTTGGCCCCATATGAACTTTACATCCTTTAGGGTCAACTTGGTCAGTGGAGAAGCGATCTTGGAAAAGTCCTGAATGAACCTTCGATAATACCCCGCCAACTCCAAGAAACTACGAATTTCGGATGGCGTCCTTGGAGACTTCCATTGCATCACAGCCTCCACCTTAGCAGGGTCTACCATAATCCCCTCGGGATTTATTATGTGACCTAAGAATTGAACTTCGCGTAACCAGAACGCGCACTTGGAGAATTTGGCATACAACTTCTCCCTTCTTAAGGTCTCTAACACCTCCCGAATATGATCGGCATGCTCCTCTTCGCTCTTCGAATAAATCAGGATATTATCAATAAACACAATCACTGATTTATCTAACATTGGCCGACACACTCGATTCATCCAATCCATAAAAGCAGCTGGCACATTGGTCAGACCAAATGACATAACAAGGAATTCATAGTGACCGTAGCACGTGCGAAAAGCTGTCTTAGGGATATCCTGCTCCTTCACCTTCAGCTGATGGTAACCAGATCGAAGATCTATCCTTGAAAACCAACTGGCACCTTGGAGCTGATCAAACAGATCATCTATTCTTGGTAGGAGGTATCGGTTCTTCACCGTCAACTTGTTCAGCTCTCGATAGTCAATGCACATCCTCATACTACCGTCTTTCTTCTTCACAAACAGGCAAACAGGACCGGAGCACCCCAGGGAGAGATACTCGGTTTAATGAACCCCTTATCGAGCAGCTCCTGCAATTGCTCCATCAGTTCTTTCATTTCTGTCGGAGCTAACCGATACGGTGCTTTGGCAACGGGTTGAGCACCGGGTATCAAATCAATTTGGAACTCAATCTTGCGATCTGTGGCATGCCGGGTAAATCTTCTGGAAACACATCCGGAAACTCACACACAACTTGTACATCATATAGTTGTGGTGTTGGTGCGTCTACATCCTTTACGTAGGCCAAGTAGGCATTACATCCACGCCTCATGCACTTTCCCGCCACCGCCATCGAAATCACCTTCGGGATTGTCGTGACGCGATCACCATAAACCGTCACTTTATTCCCGTATGGCGTTGTCAATCAGATCATCTTCTTGCGACACAAGATGTTTGCTTCATAGGTTGCTAACCAGTCCATCCCTAGTGCTACATCAAATGCACCTAGGGGTATCACGTGAACCTAGCAGCAAACCTATGACCTTCTAGTTCTATGGCACAGTCCTCTAGCACATCAGTAATTCTAGTGGACTTACCAATAGCAGTTTCTACATCGAATGATGCACTGACCTTTCTACTACTAACAGGCAACTTAGCACAAAAAGTAGTGGAAATAAACTCCTGCTAGCACCAGAATCAACAATACATAGGCACAAGTTTGGTTTGCTAGAAACATACCTGACACGACATCGGGATCAGCTCTGGCTTCCTCTCGGGTCATAGTGTAAGCTCTAGCACTTGCCCTCTGTCCTCCTTCTTCCGACTTCTTCTTCTCTGCTCCAGAGCTGATCCCGAACACAACGATAAAAATGGCGGTTATGAAGAGAATAATGAAAACGAACATGGAAATGGAGGTGGAGATGACAATGGAGAAGGAGGTGGAATGGGTAATGCGAAAGGTAATGGAAATATGAATAGGAATGGCAATGGAGGAAGGGTTGGTTGTACTTACAAGGAGTTCATCACTTGTAAACCAAACGAGTTTGATGGAAAAGGTGAAGCCATTGCCTTGACCCGTTGGATTGAGAAGATGGAATCTGTGATGGACATCAGCAACTGTGCTGAAAATCAAAAGGTGAAGTATGCTACATGTTCGCTGGTAGGAAAAGCGTTAACATGGTGGTATACCTAAGTGCAGGCTCGAGGAAGAGATGCAGCAATGGCCATGACTTGGGTGGAATTCAAGCATTGGCAACTGAGGAATATTTTTCCAATGAATGAAATGCGGAAATTGGAACATGAATTCTAGAATCATGCGATGGTAGGGTCGGGTCATGCTGCTTACACCGACCGGTTTCATGAGTTGGCAAGATTGGTGCCACACCTGGTGACACCTGAATAAAAGCGGATCGAGTGTTACATTTGGGGTTTAGCACCACAAATACGTGGTTTGGTGACTGCTGCGGCACCCCCGACTATACAGAGTGCAATTTTAAAGACGGGCACTCTAACTGATGAGATGGTAAGAACTGGAGTACTAGGTAAAGGTAGTGAGAAAATGATAGATGTAGGGAATCGAGCAGACAACCAGGGGTAGATTCGATAAAAAGTCAAGGTGACTAGAGGTTTTGTGGCAGTGAACCAAGGGAGAAGGGACTATGTTGGGCCATATCCCAAGTGTAGGAAATGTAACTATCATCATCCTCCAGCGGTGCTGTGTCGAGTTTGTGTGAATTGTAGGCGTCCGGGGCATCTTGCAAGGGACTATAGAGCGGCACCCAATTTGGTTGCACCGATAAATGCAATCATTCCAGCTGGAAGCGTTAGGGCTTACTATGAGTTCGAGAGTCCGACCATTACCGGAATGCGTGCCCTAGACTGAATCGGGCACCGGGTCAACAAATGAATAACCAAAAGCAAGTGATGGCGATAACTGGTAATCAAGGGCAAGGTAATCAAGGAAATGTTGCCCGAGGACGTGCGTTTGTGATTAGTGCAAACAATGCGCGCCAGGACCCGAATGTTGTTACGGGTACGTACCTTCTCAATAATCATTTTGCATCTGTATTAGTTGATACCGGGGCATACAATAGCTTTGTGTCCTCTGAATTTGCACCCCTACTTGGTTTGAACCCTAGTTGTTTAGAGACTAGCTATTCAGTAGAAATGGTGAATGGTAAATTTATGAGAGCTAGTGAAAAATTAGAGGGTGCATGATTACATTAGAAGATCATGCCTTTGATATAGACTTGATACCTTTTGAATTGGGAAGTTTCGATGTGGTAGTGGGAACAGCTCCACACCTCGACAACCAATCCATTCCCCAGGATCGATGATCTATTTGATCAATTACAGGGAGCTTCGTACTTCTCTAAGATCGACCTCCGATCAGGTTATCACCAATTATGGGTTCATGAGGAGGATATACCAAAGACAACCTTTAGGACTCGATATGGGCATTACGAGTTCTTAGCCATGCCGTTGGGCTTACTAACGCTCCAGCAATGTTCATGGATCTTATGAACCGAGTGTGCGAACCCTATCTGGACAAGTTTGTAATGGTGTTTATACATGATATTCTCATCTATTCTAGATCAAAGGAAGACCATGAACAATACCTTCGAGCAATACTCAAACTATTAATGGATGAGAAATTTTACGCCAAGTTCTCGAAGTGTGAATTTTGGTTGCAGGAAGTTAAGTTTTTGGGACACGTGGTTAATGAAAAGGGAATCCACGTTGACCCTGGAAAGATTTAAGCGGTTAAAAAGTGGGACGCTCCTAAGACGCTTTCAGAGATACGACAGTTTTTGGGATTGGCTGGTTATTATCGACGATTCATTGCAAACTTCTCTAAGATCGCTTAACCGTTGATGATGTTAACACAAAAAGATAAGAAGTTTGATTAGGGACATAAACAAGCGGAGGCATTTCAGACGTTGAAGGAATGTTATGCAATGCACCGATATTAACCTTTCCTGATGGGTTAAATGATTTTGGGGTTTTTGCGATGCATCATATCAAGGCCTAGGTTGTGTGCTTATGCAAAAAGATAAGGTGATCGCTTATGCTTCACATCAACTTAAGATTCACGAAAAGAACTATACGACACATGATCTGGAATTAGGCGCAGTAGTGTTCGCCCTTAAGATATGGAGGCATTATCTATACGGGACTAAGTGTGTCATCTACACTGATCATAAAAGTCTTCAACACATCTTTGACCAAAAGGAACTGAATATTCACCAAATGCGATAGGTGGAACTCCTAAGTGATTATGATTGTGAGATTCGGCATCATCTTGGAAAGACGAACGTAGTAGCTGATGCCTTGAGTAGGAAGGAGCGTGTTAAACCCCTACGTGGGCGAGCATTAGGGATGACTATTCAATCGAATTTAAAAGAGCAAATACTATTGGCGCAGTGAGAAGCGTTAAAGGAGAAGAATGTCACAAGTGAAGAGTTTTGAGGGTTAGACAAACAAATGAACCGTAAAGAGGATGGTGTACGGTATTTTGTGGATTGTATATGGGTACCTAAGTGGGGAGATGTTTGAACCCTAGTTATGAACGAAGCACACAAGTCCAAGTATTTTGTTCATTCTGGTGCATACAAGATGTATCAAAATCTTAAAAAGTTGTATCTGTGGCCAGGTATGAAAAAGGATATTGCAAAGTATGTGAGTGAATGCTTGACTTGTTCAAAAGTCAAAGCCGAACATCAAAAAACGTCAGGTCGGTTGCAACAACCGGAAATTCCCGAATGGAAGTGGGAGAATATAATGATGGATTTCATCACTATGTTGCCTAGAACAAGTAATGGGCATAATTCAATTAGGGTCATCGTGGATCGAATGACGAAATCTTCTCATTTCTTGCCTATTCGCAAGGACTATAAAATGGAGAAGTTAGCAAGGTTATATGTAAATGAGATCGTGGCTAGACATGGAGTGCCTATGTCTATTAAATCTGATCGAGACAGTAGATTTACATCTCGGTTTTGGCAGACTCTACAGAAAGCGATGGGTACTCGTTTGGACTTAAATACTGCCTATCATCCACAGACAGACAGTCAAAGGGAAAGAACAATACAAACTCTAAAAGACATGCTTAGGGCATGTGTGATTGATTTTAGTGAGAGTTGGGATACCCACTTACCATTGATTGAATTCTCTTACAACAGTTACCATACGAGTATTGGATGTGCTCCGTTTGAGGTGTTGCATGGAAGGAAGTGTAGATCTCCGGTGTGTTGGGCGGAAATAGGTGAAAGCCAATTGACAGGTCCGGAGATTATCCAAGAAACAACTGGCAAAATATTTCAAATCAAGGATAGGCTTAAGGCAGCTCCAGATCGTCAGAAAAGCTACGCTGATAACCGTCGCAAACCCTTAGAGTCCAACATTGGTGATCGTGTCTTATTGAAAGTTTCTCCGTGGAAGGAATTGTAAGGTTTGGAAAGAAGGAAAATTAGCTCCAAGATATGTTGAACCGTTCGAGATCACAGAAAGAATTGGTCCCGTAGTGTATCGATTAAAATTGCCTCAAGAACTTAATGGTGTACATGATACCTTAAGAAATTTTTAGCCGATGGATCCCTTCATATGCCAATTAAGGAAATCAGGAATGACAAGAAACTATATTTTGTGGAGGAACCAATAGAATAATTGATCGAGAAGTGAAACAACTAAAACACAGCAAGATTCCAATTGTCAGAGTGAGATGGACCCCCAAGCGAGCGCCTGAGTTTACGTGAGAACGGGAAGACCCGATGAAATCCAAATATCCGCATTTCTTCGTCGATAGAGCTTCAGGATCTAACTCTAGTTGAATTTCGGGACGAAATTCTCTCAACTGGGGGATACTGTGACATTCGTCACTATCAGGTCCGTCAATTGACTCGAACTCGTTAATTTTCCTCGTGTATTTATTATTTTTTTCGTAATTAATTCGTTTTCGAAATCAAATCTCTTCGCATATTCGTTTCGTGTCAACCCTAATATTATAATAATCTTAATTAGACAAATACTATATGAATAATAACAAATAAAACTATTCATGATTAATAAAATTAACATTATTATCATTAATATTATTATTAATAATAGTATTATTACTATTATTATTGTTATTATTACTATTATTATTATTATTGTTATTGTTATTGTTATTATTATTATTATTAGTTTAGGGTTTATACTGTAATTTTAATAAACTTGAGGGAATAAATAATCGAAAGGTGAGTGTTTAAAGTGTAAATATGAAATCTTAATAATAAAACCCACACCATCGACCCAAACCCTCGTCCCCAAACCCTACCGCCGCTGCACCTCCAAAACATCCGCGTTTCGCCGCCGTTAGCCGTCGTCGGTTGCCACCGTCTCACCAATCAGCCTTTGTGCAGGTACCCGACTCGGTTAGACTTCGTTTCGTTTCGTTTGGGTCGAATTATCATCTCGGTTGTTCGGGTTGGTTCGTATGTCTATATTCAGTGTGTGTTAGTATGTATGTGCGTATGTGCGTGTCACATGCTGCTTGTCGAAAGGGACCAAGCACAACAACCCTCGGTTGTTATGTGTGTACCGATAGTGTGTGTGTATGCCTACACACACACACACACACACACACACACACACACACACACACACACATATATATATATATATGTTGCGTGTGTGCGATGAGTGTGTGGTGTGTGTGTACTATGTGCTTAGTGTGGGTGCAGTGTGTGTGTCATGTGTGTGTAGTGTGTGTGCATGAGGTGTGTGTGCGAGGTGTGTGTGTGTGTATATGTGTGTGTGAGTGTGTTCCAAGGAGTGAAATTATGTGTGTTTATGTGTTGTGTGTATGTATAAATCGTGAGTGTGTGTATGTGTTCGATAGTGTGTGTGTGTGTTTAGGTGTGTGTTTGGTGTGTGTGTGTTTAATATATGAATGTGAGTGTGTGTATTTAAACATGATTTGTAGTGTGGATGATGTGGGTTTAAGGGTGTGTGTCTCTCATATGGTGTGTAGGTGTGTGTGTTTGTAGAGTGTGTGTCGGGTATGTGTGTTGAGTGTGTTTTGTTAGTGGGTGTGTGTTGATTGATATGTTAATAAGTATTTATATATATAAACCAATATAACGATGATGGAAAATAGAGCATGTAAATTAATCATATATGTGTATACTCAATTATGTCATTAAGTTGAAAACTTATAAATATGTATATATCAATATATAATTTAAGTGTAAGACACGCGTTGAACCTGAACCGACCTGAAATCGACCAAACGTATCTTTTCTCCTTAGAATCGTCTTAAGATTTTATTATAACTAAATATAGGTGTTTGTTTGTCGCTTGCTCTTATCCCTTGAAGTTTTTGTCCATTTTAATCTGTCTCATTCGAAGGTGAGTTTCGCGCCCCCATTTTCCTTTTAAACATTTATAAATTAGGGGGAAAAGTATGCTCACCCTTTTTATGTTGTGAACTTATTCAATTCTTTTGGAACTGTTATGTTTACTATTTTGTAGGTATTTATCTAGTACATGCATGAGTTGTCTTTGTGGTTTTGTATTCACAACTATTTAACTCCGGTGTTGGAGCCGACAGACAGATTTTGATAGTACTATTGGGCTGACACCCCACCCTTGTTTGTTAGTATACTAGTTGGAACTGACAGTGGGCAGGAACGGGCCCTAGGGTGAATATGTTCCCACCCTAGGGTTGTGGGACTTATACTTATTTGGTTTGTATGAATATGTTTGTCGTGGAATTGACTAACTACGACACACGTCTCCATTTGTGTTGGGTGACGTCATGACACGCTGTCTTTCACTATTTTTTTTTCATCTCTATTAATTAACAATGTGTTATGACGATCTCGTCCATTACATCCTCGTGTTTCGCTATAAGCGGGGGTGTGACAAGTTCTCACTTGAATCAAGCAAGGAGAGGTGGAAAGGATGTTGTAAGAAGCTTGAAAATCCTAAAAATCATTTGGTCTTCAACAATGATACTTGGAATATACGATTTTTTTTAAAATAAAGCTTGAAATGTAGTGAAATGGGGGTGACCGTTTGACCAAATTGAAGGGAGAAAGGAGCGTGCATGGTGTTTTGATGTAGGCGGATTGTAAGAGGTCAGGTCTCCTCTTATATTTTTTCAACATTTACATGAATTATTTTTAGGTTTGAAAACTCATACCCATATGCTCGTTCAAATGGGATGGAAAAGAACATTCAAAAGTGGCATGGGAGGCATGCCACTTAATCACTTCAAAATGAGTTGTATCATATTAGAAATGCTTGATCTAACAAGTTAACAAGTATTGTTTTTTAAAAAGATTACATGGGAAATAGGGTTGGGGGCAAGTAATAGTGGGGAAAGGCATTTTTCTTAAATTATATAGTATTGGTGTGTTGTGTGGTATTTGTTTATTGTGTAAAGATTTTTACATATTTTTATATTTTTACTTTTTAGTTTTTAAAATAAATTTAAATATTATGATGGTATATTTATAATCATGTATTACAGTATTGATGGTTCATTAATAGTAACTATTAAGTCATACATCTAGTAGTCGCTTTAAAGGATTAATACCGAGTAAAATATCAATTTATGCGTTTAAGTTTTCTAATTAATTTAAATTATTTCCAAGTATATATTTATGGGTTAAAAAATACTTTGTAACATTTTAAATTATTTATTTGCACATATATATTGATTATTACTAACGTTCGTGTGTGCCGATTGTAATGCCTGTAAACTAGTAATTACGTCCGATTACCGATGCATGTGATGTTATGCATGGACATTGATATGCACGAAATAACTTCAAACAAATGAAAATCAATTGAAATTCACATATTAAAATGCGTAACTATGACTAAGTTTGGTTGTGTATTGACTTGAAATTTCCAGGTGCTAGAAAATTTATGAGGGATATACTGTGATTCCCCATATTTAAAGAAACATGGTACAACCTTCATAATTTTTTAATATTTTTGAAAGTGAATGTGAATGGATGATAGAGAAAAGACAATGATAAATGTATGAAAATATTATTTATATTAAAAATATAAAAAATAATAGTAATGATTAATATAATTATAAGAATAAGAATAGGGGGTGGGGGTGGATTGTGAATGCTCTTAGACATCTAGTACTAAATGCTTAAAAGCATTCACAATCCAATTATAATGATAAGAATGAGGGGTGAGGGTGGATTGTGAATGCTCTTAAGCATCTAATACTAGATGTAAAAACCCCCAAAATGACGTAGTTTTGACTTAACTTAATTAACTAATTAAAATAAATACACTATTTTCCATCCAAATCCATTATTATCACTACCTTCTCTTCATTCATCCCTACCCAGATTTAAAGACTTATGTTTCCTCCTTTGTGTATCCATCTTCATCATCTCATCGCTACCCAATTCTATTAATCACATCCCTGCTTCTTCCATCATTGTTGAAGTGATTTGATAATGTGGGTCTAAATATGGATGAACAGCTTTAGTCTTTTTATAGGCTCAAGATCGTTTATCAATAGGGGCTTCACTGAAATGGCCATAACTTGGGCTAGAAGTCTCTGTTTTGGGCCCGAGACCAGTCAAAACGACTGTTGGCCATAACTTGGGCTAAGCGGTTTGGGTCATTGTTCGGCCCAAAAACGGCTTATTTTAAGAGTTATTTCAATTTTTGTCTTATTTTTACATTTTGTTGGACTTTGCGTTTGGCATAGTTTTTGGCCCATTTATATTTTGTGGCCCATTCAACTTTAGTTTTGTTTCTTTATATGCTTGTAAGGGATGGATGAAAGATCATTAAAAAAGTTCATGAAAAATTTATTTTTCTCTCTGTCACCGTTTGTGTTAGTGTAAACCCTGATTATCAGTATTATTTGTGAATCAATGATAGTTAGAAGAATTGTTCCTGTTATTCTCGTGAATCAACAGGTTTAATTATTTATCTTTTTGTTTCCGACTGTAGCATTTGAAAATTCCATTATTCAATTGATCTCCTGGTTCACGCATTCATTCGGGAATCTCATCATTGCTTCTGTTTGTCCAATTTCTTATGTGGCATCTTCATCGTTTGAATGTGAATAGCAGTTGTAAAGTTTTGGATGATATCTTTATACTCTTACAGATCTAAGCTTTTCAGTTTGTGATTGGAACCATACTTTTGCTTGATTGAAGAAATGTTCATTTTTCTCAAATCCAGGACTTCTAATTCTAATGATAAGGTTAGTATATATGTCTAAACATGAGTTTGAAATCAATTTCAATTTATACTTAGGTGCTGATAGTCAAGACATGAGTCCATTTAACTACCAAAATGCAAAATGCGTATTTCTAGTTGTTGGGGTCTGATACTTCAAGTGGTCCATGTTGTATTTGGTTTAGATGGATTGATGTTACTATTTTTAGGGAAATTCAATATGGATTTGCATTGTTTTATAGGATTATGGCTGCTAGTGCTGTTAATTAGTTGTTAATAATCAAGACATGACTCAACTGAACTTCTAGTTACATAGTAGTGAAAGTTCATGTTTTAAGTTTCTATGTATGGATAACATTACATTTTGCTGAAGTATCAATCAAGTTATGAGAAGAATAACTTATTATGCTTTAAGTATTTGTGTATAGGCATGCTTACACTAGAAAGTAGATATGCTGCTTCAGAATGAAGTTATTATAACTATAGAAGTGAAGATGCTATGAAGATGGTGGTGCCAATTTCACAAAAAAATCTTAGTACATGGAAGCATATGTTCAAACAAGCGCAACCAATTATTGAAGAGAGTTCGAATTGTACACGGATTAGAATTTGTTTTTGGTTGAAAATTTTGTGTACATACAATTGTAGTATATTATTTGTACATGTGACCATCGAATGAGAAGTTCCTTCTTTTTTTACATATGTTATAGTATGTATTAGCATTTTAGTTTGAGACGTTTTAATATTGTATTCTCCTTGTATATGAATGGTAACTTGAGAACATTAAAGTTGTTTCTAGCTCATGGTGTAAATACGATTCCACATCATGGTAACTTCTTTTATATCATGATTATGTAATGTTTATTCATTCTTCAGGTCAAACTATATGGGTCCAGTGTTAATGACTTAATGCTTCAAATTTGCTGCTCATAACTATCCAGTTTGTAACTACAGTTACAATTGATGCTCAGGTGAGGCATGCATCTCTATATTAAATGGATAAAGTTATAGTTTTTGGATAAAGTTATAGTTTTGTTGATATGCTAAAATATCTGCATATTGTTTTGATGTAACATCATTTTCACATGGACTTTTTATGGTATTCACAGTCGTTCTGATTTGACAAGGTTTCAACCCAGATTGGCCAAGTTCTAACATTAGAGCTGTAGGCCAATGAGCGGTGAAATTTCCATAAGACTGGTATTCCATTACTTTAGTCGGGGTAAAAGTTAGTTCATGATTATATGAATCGTTAAATTGATACACTAACCATTTCCCGTCTTTAGTTTTTGAAATCCGAAGAAATGCTTTACATCCGGTCCTTAAATCGTTATGCCGTTTCTTAACATCTTCTTCGGAACTCTTACCCTTTAAAACCCTATTTGTTGCATACATATATTTTTTGGTAAGGCTCACTTATTGTTCTATTTTTAAAATCTTAAGAATACATATTCCAAAACCATGTAAAAACGCATAGCAATTGTAGAAATCATATGCATCATTAGGAGTATCGAGAACCTTGCCCACTACATCATCAACTTCTTCTTTCTTATTCCCAAATTCCAAGTTTACATCATTGTTATTCTCAGTTTCAACATCTGAACTGCCGATTAGATTTGTTTCAGCAGCTTCTCTTCTGGTTGAAATGGTTGATTCTCCATGTTTTGTATGTTCTATTTTAAAAAGTAAAGATGCATATCAGTTCTTATAACATGTAAAAAATCAATAATCATTGTCTCTATTCCTATGAAAAAGATGCTTTTAAGAATAATTTTATTGCAATCATCTTGATTACTTTCGTATAAAAACACTATTATAATAAAACCTTACATTTAGAGCCTTTAATACTGATATGGTTGTGCTAACCTCATCAATAATTCCATTAGAAACAACTAGGGCCATTTATCTATGATGGAAGAATGATTCCTTCTCTTATCTTACTTGTATGGGATAATCAATAATTAATTTAAGAAGACTTTTTTATCTGGTAGATTTTATGGATGTTTAAAGAAGAAGACATGCCTTGCAAGTCTAGTACCTGATCAATAATGGTGAAATTGAGAACTTAATTAAAAACACATTATTATTAATTAACATGAAACATAAGTTGTTTATTGAAGTCAAAACAATTGGTCATTGAGATATAGTTAATTAACATTTGAAATTGGATACGTTTATGGATCTTGTGTGAGCAGGCAATCAATTATGATTATATAAACTTACTCAATTATGAGTCTGTTGCGTGATCAATCAGCGAGAGTGTGGGAGAACTGGAAGATGCGAGCTTAAAAGATACACAACACAAACAAGTAGATTGTAATATGCGAACCCTCTATGATTTTGATTTAATCAGCTGAATAGATCGATCTGGGTAGGGATGAATGAACATGAGGTAGGATGGTAATGGATTGGAAATAACATCGTTTTGGGGGTTTTGGATCTAATATTAGATGCCTAACAGCCCTATATTCACTTTCCCATAATACATATATACATATATATACATACACATATATATGCTTGATTCTGATTTATATATTACAACTGCATAAAAATAAAGTCCAAGTTAAATATGTTAAAGCATCAACTTAAAGAATCAGAAGGGTGTTACGACAATCCTATATTCTCCTCTTATAATAGAACCTTGATCGTCCCTTACCACTTTACTTGCGTCCTAAGTTTGCTAAATTAAGAAAGGGTGGTGCGATGAATCATACAGAGAAACAAACTGGAGAGAGAAAGCTTCAAGAAAAACAAATGTGAGGGGTTCGCCTACTATGTATGATCTAGGCATGATTCATGCTTAAAATATCTATGTCTAGCTTGATGATAAAGCTTGCATTTTTATAGATTTCAAGTAAGAAGGCTCTAGATCTAGGTCTTCTTAACGCATCCTCAAAGCTGAGTTCTATATCCCCATGTTTTCTATGTTTTCTTACTATTTTGGGGATGATATGCATATTGAATATGTCTACCTATATAGATTTAACATGTTTTTCAATAAAGTTGTTAACTTCATTCTAGGGTTCATGTTTTATAGTATATGTTTAAAACCATAAAATATGGTAAATATTAATGAAAATATAGTTTATGAACGCCATAGAAACCAAAAAATAGGCGTCGTACCACCCTAAGTAATAGTGTGCCTTCGTAAGTGAGTCAAAACTTTCATAACTGACTTATTGCCTTCATAAGTAGAATCCTTTGCAAGTATCATCACTACTACAGAAAAAGGTATTTGCTACGGTCAAATTCATAACAAATCCATAGCAAAACGAGTGTTTGCTACAAATTTGCTACGGATTTGGTTTGTAGGTGATACTTTCGTCGCTAATTTGTCTTGCTACAGATTGTTCCTATGGGCCAATTTTGCAACGGTTTAGCTATAAAAATTGTCATCGCTAATTTAGCTACGCATTTGGCTACGAATATTTTCTATGGAGTTTGCTACGGAGTTTGTTTGATTTTAGCTATGAAATGTTTGCTATGGAAAAGTTCCTACGGTTTTGCTATGGATTTTAGCCACGATTTTGCTATGGATGATTTATCTAGGATTTTGCTATAAATATTTGCTATGAAACTTAGCTATAGATTTGCTAGATTTTGGCTATGGAATTGGCTACGAAGTTTGCTATGAGTTTTGTTATATTTCTGCTACCAAACTTGCTATGAGTTTGCAATTTTAATAACTGCCTCGTAAGTCTCAAGCCCCTGCAATTGAATGTTACCTCAGTCGGATCGCAAGAGAATTTGTCTTGAAATATTGGTGATCTATCAAAATAGCTTTTAAAAACAATATTAGTGTTGAATTCTATATTATGTTATTATGTGACTACATGGTTAGTTTAGTTAAGAAAATTGTGAATTTTCTGACACTTACGTATTTTCGCGCTTTTTTGTTATTTAAAGACTAACTAAAAAAAAGAAGGTTTGGTTGGTTACACAAATACATGTTATTTACTTAATCCCTATAAAACAATATCTTAAACGGGATATGTAATTAAGAATGAACAAACTATGATTCTATGGCATTCTCAGAAACAAACACTTGTTGCAACATCCTTAAATTATGCCGAAGACATTACACTACATAAAGTTTCAAGAGAATGTGTCCGGTTAATATCTATGTCACGACACATATTGACTTCTTGCGAACTAAAGAAAGATCAAAGTTCAACTTCTATCTATGAATATAATGTAACTTGTGTCTAGCAAATCAAGAGAAGGTATATCAAAAATGACAAAACAAGGCATATACCGCCAAGATTTTTGAAAATACTCAAGACCTTATTAAATACAATCAGGTTAAAATAAGGTAAGTCCAATCCAGCAACAACTCAATTAATCTTTTCACAAAAGCACTTCCTACAACAAATTTTAGGAAACACTTTCATGATATTAGCATGTGACATGTAAAACATGTAATGGTCAACAACTTGAGTGGGAGCTATATGTTGCACTTTTTTTTATTTAACTAAAGTTTGTTTTCATTGGGTTTTATTTAGTAAGGTTTTTAACGAGCCAGAGCTTCAAGACCATGAACTTTGAAAAATGTCATCGAAGGGGGAGTGTTATGAAATATCAAGAATTATTGGATGTCATTTTTCAAAGCCTAAAGATTAAACTTGTTTAACTATTTATCTCCTAAATAGTTAGCTTTTGCATACCAATAGTATATATATTTCGAGTATAAATACTATCTCCAAGGTAACTAGGAAGATGCATCATCTTGCATAAACTTAAGAGTTACATATTTCTTATCATTTCTTTCTATAATTTTCTTTAAACTCATTAAGTTACTTTAATAATTTGTTATAATTATAGTTAAATTATAACATCTTAATTTAAATTCATCATATGTGAAACTTTATTTTAACACTTTGAGTAAAACTAAACATGTTTTTTATAAATTGAGTCATTAACGGGTCATCCGATCAAACCGGTCAACTTTGGTCAAGCTAGTCAACTTTGGCTGAACTAGTCAACTTTGGTCAACAAAAGTCAACCTTGGTAAAAGTTCAAACTTATCAAATATGATTTGTTTTTGTCAAACACACTAACACTTAATGTTGTTCGGATACAATGGGCTTCATACAAAATAATTTTATACACACACTCAAACCTATATTTGCTAGGTCACTATTACTTTTGGCATTTGCTTTAACATTCAACTACGCACTCTAAGGTGAGCTTTCATGACCCTTGTATTACATTCTTTCCTTTTTAGGTAGAAAACATACTTTTAGTGGTTTTTGTATTATTGTCTTATCACCTTTACGTTAGTGCAAACACATATAATAGTTCTTATACTCTCAAACCATTAATAACGAGTGAGCAAGGTAATTCTAGGTAGTACAACCTGGTTTGACAAACTCCACCGGCGTTAGTCATGCTAACTTAACTGTAGGTCAAAATGGTGTGTAATTAACCTAACATTTGCCAGCGCCTATGATAAACGTGGTGGAAATGTAAACAACTTACAAATAGTGAGCTCCGGTTTGGAATGCTAAGTAACTTATATATAGGCTAGCTACCTATCGATATGCTTTATTTATTTTATTATGCAAACACTTTCAAACATATTATTTGTTGTTTAAACCCGTGAACTCACTAACCTTGTCTTGACACACTTTCGTATGTTTTCCCAGGTCGTAGGAATGCTTAAGGTTAGATTGCACGGATAAGGGTTCATTCATAGCATGCGTTACAAACTTGTTTCCTTTTCATTAAAAAAAGTTATTGGGCATCATGTTTTTCATAGTTATCATTTTTGGCTTTAGATTTTATTTATACACTTCAACATTACTTATCATCAAAACTATGTTTTACTCTCGTTAAGGCACACATATTTATTTTAGATGGATATAATGTTGTTTGATATGATTGTGTATAAGATCCTGATTTGTCACAGACTTCTTGATAAAATCCAAAAGGTAGAATTTAAGGGTCTTGCAACACATCCTATATGTAGGTGAAGACCTAAAATCTTATAGTATGCATGTAGTCTAAAAGTTAACTGATCACATCCCACCTAGAGGGGCATAAGGTGATCGATTTTCACATACTTACAATGTGATGCTTATAAATATATTAATAAAGTTATTTTAACAGTACAAAATAAAGACTAAAATCTACTTAATATAAAAGTAAACTTCAAGCTAAACTAAGATGTAGTCTTCACGTTAAGTTTCTGAAACACCTCTAAAATCTTCCAAAATCACGAACAATAAGACTTCACAATTCTTCACACGTTTCTCAATTATCTCCAAAGTAAGTTTGAAGAGTTGGGTGTCTACGGGTTCCCTAAAATATATACTCAAAATATACGTCAGCATAAAGCCTAGAGCTCATGATAAATGCACAAAATCTTCATAAGATATATTATCAAATAAATAATACATATATTAAATCTTATTCCATGGTTTTACCACCAAGAGACCCTTTTTGACATATATAACACATTCAAGTGAGAGTTCACAAAGAAGGAAATTGAATGATTGCAGTCCAACCAAATATAGTAGGTACCAACTATACGTATATATATATCTTGAGAATTCACGCTTAATAACTTCTCATTGTCCATTTAATAAACATAATGCACTAAAAAAATTTGAACTCAACTATATTCACTAGCATTATTCACCCTAAAATCAATTAAAAAGAAAATTTAAAAGCGTCTCGGGTAGTAAATGCTTAACGGATCAACCTATTATACAATGAATATTATTTTGTCCTTAGTTTTCAATGACCCATATACCTTAATTTTTGATTTCTATACCAATAAACCTATGGCACTCATAAAAATAGAATTATATATGTGTAACATGATCTTCCATAAGTAAAACTTGTAAGTTTATTGTAAGACCCCGTTCCCGGGACGCTTGCAGCTGGATCCTCATCGCACATAAAACATATAAATTACCTTTATCTTATGAAAACATTGCAGCGGAAACATAAGAATAACTTTTCATATCATTAAAAGTGCTTTTGCAATTAATACAAACTTTCATTTCAAAAGATCATTCGTTCGCATTACAATGCAAAAACATTAACAAAAGAATGTCATCCAAAAGAGCTGAGTAGCCGTCTCGTGCCATCCTCAGCAACTATTACCTGCCAACTGGAAACACATCAAAGTCAGTATTGCTGAGTGAGTTCTAGTTTTATAATTAAACATACTTTACTTTCGTAAAACCGTTCTTTACTTTCTTTCAAAATCATACTATACTTTACATTCGTTCATGACCATACATTATACGTACATACAGATAATATCATCATTATCTTCTTTTATCTTTCATGCTTCATTCTTTACTTTTCCTTTCTGTCAACGATAAACCCATCCCTTATGTTCATGGTACTGGACCTAGGCCTATCATAGACCTTCTATTACGGTGCATCGCACCTCGTGGTCACAGTACCTAGGGTAAGATTTAGGGTTACTATGCAATACCTTTCTGTTCGTGATTCTGGCCCTAGGCCTCTCATAGACCTTCTATAACGGTGCATCGCACCTCGTGGTCACAGTACCTAAGGTATGAATGTAGGTGTACCATTGCCATATGCAATACCTTTCTGTTCGTGGTTCTGGACCTAGGCCTATCATAGACCTTCTATAATGATGCATCGCACCTCATGGTCACAGTACCTAAGGTATGAAGCAATAGTTCTATGCAAAGGTCAATCACAAAGAAAGACCCCGATGTACATGCCATGCTTACCAGACTATCTTTACTTTAATTACTCGTTAATACATGCATTCTTACTTCATGTTCCTTTTCTCTTTATCTTCCACTTTACTTACATAATACTTCATTTATTCATTAACATTCAACGTAAAGCCATAGGAAAGATAAACATACATCATAATAAGGAACATAACATACACAGGCATTAACATCATATAGGGCAACATCATACATACAAAACATGCATAATCATGCAACATCATCAATATCATGCCCAACATGCTCTCTAAGGCCTCAATCATCATCTTACATGAACTTACGCGAATCTTTTCGTCAAAACTTACATCTGCACTTTCCCCCAAAAGTCAGAAGTCCAACTACACTTTCCTCGGGTGCAACAACCCTATTCAGGCGTATGGACACCCTTCAGTCGCATGGCCTCCATGCGACTGAACATCATGCGAATGAACCAATGCAGATGAACACTCATGCGAATGAACATCTAATCGTGTGAATGGACTAATGCGGATGGGCCTTATGCGAATGGAACTTATGCGAATGGAACTAATGCGGATGAGCACTTATGCCACCGGACCTTCAATCGCAGGACCTCCATGTGACTGACCTTTCAATCATGCGAATGGACATTCAATCGTACCCTATTCGGCCGTATGGCCTCCATTCGGTCTCCAGTCGGTCGCCTAGCCCTAGCTGATGCAGAATGTAGTTCATCCCGACTGCAGCCGAGGGTTTTCGGCCTCCAAACTCATCTAAACCCATTCTAAGCCCAAATAGACCATCCTAAACCTTAGGTATGCATACCAAAACACCATTCAAGCACACATAAGCTCACCATCAAGATTCAAACGCATCATACACACACATACACATACACAAGCGGGTCAAACATGCACACACACAAAACCCTGATTTCAGATGTGTTCCAGCCCCAAAATCGTTTGAAAACAAGTAAAAGAGAGGTCCTAGAACTCACACAAGCGACCACAACGAGTAGAGCTTTGATTTGACTCACTTCTCGATGATTTTGGCTCACTCGAACCAACCCGAACCAATTTTTTCTCCTTTTTCTCTTCTTTCTCTCTTTTCCTCTTTCTTTGGCTGATTTTGGTGGGTGTGGGGAGAGGGTAAAGGGTTTCCCTCTCCCTTAAATACTCCCACTTCCCCAACTTTCTCTCATTGGCGAGTTTGGTCCCTCGACTTTGGACTTTATTTCTTTTTCTTCCTTCGCCAGCTCCAAAATACATAAATAGCCGGGTGTTACATTTATAAACTTGAATTTTTTATATTTAACAATATCTTGTCCTATTGGTTAAGACATTTAGGCTAAATGCAAAACTCTTTTGTTATTTTCAAACAATTACAAAAATTGGGTTCATCATTAAATTCTCTAATAATTAAGCTTATATGTTAAGAATAAAATTTTTATTTCTATCAGAATTTCACACACTGATCTCTAGAATTTTAATTTAGTTTCACGTGTAATCCTATTTAATATGTATTCCCATGTAGCAACTATATATACAAATCTAGTAACTAATGACTTAAAATGATTAAACTTATATTTGACATATTCTTGATAGGTTTACAAGATTTTTTATTCTTGTCAATGAAATTCCTACCACTAGCCTTAACGACCCTTTTAATACAGACCCTTATAAAAGTTTGCCTAATTACTAAATAAAAGGAATGTGCATCAAATTTGTTTGTTTAGGATTCACATGCTCATAAATTTAACTAATACGTCATTTATTCTGTATGAAAATCAATACTTCTTAGCAATTAGAGTTAAGGATTAACTTACCAATTGGTTTGGACTTGTTAAACTAGCCTCTTTCTCCTATCTAAAGGAAACACCAAAGGAAATCATAAAGAATAAAGATGTGCTTGTAGAGAATATATGAAGAGGCTAATACAACCCAAACATCCAAAGTCTATCCTGCATGCTGTATAAGTGCATTGAAGAAGAATGCTTCGGTTTTACACATGCAATATAAAATACTCTAAGTTTAAAATCTTCTGAAGCCAAGACCAATATCTTCCGAAGCCAAAGATGAAGTCTTCCGAAGCTTCAGAGACAAAGTCTTCCAAAGCTCAACTCCTGAAGACAGATTTCTTCCGAAGACTTTTAGTAACATGCTTTATCTGATGTACTTTTCCATAAAGCTGGACCCCTTTCCACTGTAACTCTATAAAGTCACCAACTTACATGAGTTGGTGAAAAGGTCCATGCTTTTGGTAACTGTACATTGAGGTCTTGAGTCTATAACTTTCTACTTCATGTACTCTATCTTTTTTGTAATAGATAAGGATGTGAGCCATGGCATGTCATAGTCACTAGTCAAAAGGCAATATGCCTTTTGACTCTACAATTGATTTTATTTTGTGTCTAGTCAATTGTATCCAGCTGGCTTTCATAGTATGGTCGGCTGTAGGATGTAGTATAAGTATCTCATGTTCTTGTATCTTTCTTTTATGCTTTAAAACACTTGTAATAGAACATTGAGAAAGTAATATACTGCAATCTTGAAAACCATACTCTTGTGTATTTTGTTCTTGTGTTCTATCTCTTAATTACTTGTGTTCTTAGTGTTTTTACTTATGGTTAATCCAGTTTACTGTTTGATAAGGTTTAGTTGTTCTCCTCTTTGTGTTGTTATGTTGTAAGTGACCCTCTTCACCTGTCCTGCAGTGCTTTTGATCCAAACATTCTATAAATCACCATTCATCATCAAAGACAGTTAAAATTTTTATGGAACTCGTATAATGGAACTTGTTAAATTTCAACAGCCTCTAAATCTTTAGTGTCATCAAGGATTCATATATAATTGTTTTTTTAATCTTTAATTGTATAAAACTATGAGTATAGAAATTATGATGCTTACCAAAAGATAAGTATCACGATTACTCCTCTGATTTGAAGTGTAGTACACTTGAACACCTCGATTAATACTCTAATGTGCATAAGATTCTTATTCCTCCCCTTTTGCTAATGATCTAGGTCGAATAGACATCCAACACCATAAATTTGGTGGTCTCACCTCATGTAGACTAGGAAGGCTTCAACTGATGATCAAAATGAGCTCTAATGTTGTTTTAAGGAAGAATCAAGGGAATCATGATATTCATCTCCGTTTTCATGTCTTAACAAGTGGACATGTTGGATGTTCCTTAGATTGATGTATATTGTTGTTATTTCCTTGTTTTGTTTACTTCTAGCTCCCGTTAGGTTATACAAAATCTCTTTTGTGAAAAAGTATATTAATTAATATTAGAGTAAATTACTATTTTGGCCATTATGGTTTAGGTCGTTTAACCTTTTTAGTCCAAAAGGAATCTTTTGACATATCAGATCCTAAGATTGCATTTTA
Organism: Flaveria trinervia; assembly: GCA_025506515.1. Taxonomy (NCBI): domain Eukaryota; kingdom Viridiplantae; phylum Streptophyta; class Magnoliopsida; order Asterales; family Asteraceae; genus Flaveria; species Flaveria trinervia. Next base: position 101,223,493 of record CM046448.1, on the reverse strand, counting down.
CAATGATTTTGGCCTCTATTACTAGCTCTGTTAATTTATTCCATTAAGTATAAGGGTATTCTTGGACTTTTTTTTACATCTCAGAGGCTATTGATGTGAATTATAAAGTTCTTTTAATAATTATTGGGTTATTATGTAATTACTCAAATTTCTAAAAACAATCTCCTAATTTTCCTTATCTTCTAAATGAGTTTTTTAGTTTGTGTATTAGAAAAAAATTTTTTTTTTTTAAGTTTTTAAACTATTTATGTTATTTTGGTTTTTAACTGTATTTTAAAAATATATAACATTTCAAACATGGTTTTTATAAATAAATCACTTTTTAAAATCGTGTTATATACATTTTTTCCAAATTATTCGTTTTTAGATTTTTTTAATATTAAACCGTTTCAATATCCTTTGTTTCATTAACGATACAAGTTAGAAATATTATTGTTATTTGGTTTGTTTGTATTGTTATTGTTATAAATATTATATATTATTATTATTATTATAATATCGTGTTGTTGTTGATTATTATTATGATTATTATTATGTTTTAAATGTATAAAAATAAATACTTCTTCTTTAAAGATTTTGTTTTTATATACTTTTTTGAAACATTTGTTAGAAAACTTTTAATTTAATTAGGCAGTACAAGTTAAATATTTTAAAATCTTTGGTCTTTTTTAAAATCTTCATTTAATTTTACAATATAAGTTAGAAGTTTTAAAACTTTTAACCCAGTAAAGTGTTAGTAATTTAAACAAGTAAAATATAATTATTCCTAAAATAAACACTAGACATATAGTTGTTGAAAATAGATTCAGTATTGTGTAGTTTACTTATAGTCATTAAAAAATATAAGTTAAAAAGTGAACGATTTTAAAACTCCAAGGGATTAAAAGAACAATTCCAAGCAAACGAAAGATGTTCAAAATGAATATAAAAAACATTTATAGAAAAGAAAGGTTTTTAGAAAAGAGGTTAAGAAATGACGGTTCTAAAAAAAACTATTTTATAGACAAAAACTCTTAAAGATGGAGTCCGTTCAGCGAATCAGTAACTGTGCCGAGGAGAATAAGACGAAATTCGCCACTTGTACATTTGAAGGTCAAGCTCTCACTTGGTGGAATGCTCATGCCCAAACTTTGGGAATTGACACTGCCTATCAAATCACTTGGGATGAGTTGAAACAGATGCTGACTGATGAATATTGCCCCGAAATGAATTGCAAAAACTTGAGGTTGAATTCTGGAACCACACTATGAAGGGTGCAGAAGTTACAAGCTACACCACCGATTCATGATCTTGCTCGTCTATGCCCTCACATGGTTAACCCAGAGTTCAAGCGTGTGGAAAGGTACATTTGGGGCCTTGCACCCAAATCCAGAGCATGGTCACCTCATCCAAGCCAGCCACCATCCAAGAGGCTGTCAGGATTGCTCACGACCGACTGATCAAGCTGTACGTCAGGGAGTGTTGTGAAGAAGACGGTCGTGGAGAAGAACTATGACAACAAAAGGAAATGGGACAACAATCATGGTCGAAATGCTCCGCATCAAAACCAAAACAAACAAGTGGTTGTCAGGGCTTTCACTGCTAGCCCATCTGAAAAGAAGGCAAAGGGTGGGTATGCTGGAAACCTACCTAAGTGCAATAAGTGTAACTTTCACCACCTAGGTGCATGTGGAGACTCAATTTGCCAGAAGTGCAAACGTTTTGGCCATGCAACTAAGGACTGTCGAAAGCCCGACACTACTCCTAACACAGGAAACCATCGTGCGTGCTTCGAATGTGGTGTTACGGGGCATTTTCGCAAGGATTGTCCAAACTTGAAGCAAACTGGTGGAAATAACGCACGTGGTCGAGCTTTTGTGATTGGAGCTGGCGAAGCTCGACAGACCCGAACATTGTTACGGGTACGTTCCTTGTAAATAATCTCTATGCATCAATCCTATTCGATACGGGTGCTGATAGGAGTTTTGTGTCTAGCGAATTTAGTCCATTGCTTGAAATTACTCCTACCCATTTGACTTCTAAATATACAATAGAGTTAGCTGATGGTAAGTTGATCGAAACCGACAAAATTATACAAGGATGCACTCTCAGTTTGGCGGATCACACGTTCAATATAGATTTGCTACCTGTAACCCTAGGGAGTTTCGACATTGTTATTGGCATGGATTGGTTATCGGAAAACCGAGCGGAAATCGTTTGTCGTGAGAAGGTCGTTCGCATTCCACTTCCGAGTGGGGAGACCATATCAATTCAAGGAGAAAAATATGGTACGGTGTTACGGATCGTTCATGTATGAAGGCTCGGAAGTACTTACGAAAGGGCTATCATGCAATCTTGGCGCACGTAGTGGAGAAGCGAACCGAAGAGAAAAGAATTGAGGATATACCCATCGTGCGAGACTATCCGGAAGTATTTCCCGAGGACTTGCCGGGACTTCCACCGCAAAGACAGGTCGAATTTCGAATTGACCTGGTACCTGGAGCTGCTCCAGTAGCACGATCCCCATACCGACTAGCACCGTCGGAGATGCAAGAGTTGTCTAATCAATTACAAGAGTTGTTAGATAAAGGATTCATAAGGCCAAGTTTCTCACCCTGGGGAGCCCCAGTTTTATTTGTTAAGAAGAAAGATGGATCTTTTCGAATGTGCATCGATTACCGGGAGTTAAACAAACTCACCATTAAGAATCGGTACCCTCTCCCTCGAATTGACGACTTATTTGACCAACTTCAAGGATCTAGTTACTACTCGAAGATTGACTTACGTTCTGGATATCACCAATTACGAATTCAAGAGGAAGACATTCCCAAGACCGCATTTCGAACTCGTTATGGTCACTACGAGTTCATGGTTATGCCATTTGGGTTAACTAATGCACCAGCGGTATTCATGGACCTCATGAATAGAGTGTGCAAACCCTACTTGGATAAATTCGTGATCGTCTTCATCGATGACATCTTGATATATTCACGAACCAAGGATGAACACGAACAACATTTAAGGTTAATCTTGGAGCTACTCAAGAACGAGAAATTATACGCAAAATTCTCAAAATGCGACTTCTGGATCCGAGAAGTGCAATTTCTCGGGCATGTAGTTAACGAGAAGGGAATACATGTTGACCCATCCAAGATAGAGGCCATTAAGAACTGGGAAGCACCTAAGACCCCTACCGAGGTGCGGCAATTCCTAGGTTTGGCAGGCTATTACCGACGCTATATCGAAAATTTCTCCAAAATAGCCCAACCACTGACAACCCGACTCAGAAAGACAAGAAGTTTGATTGGAGTGATAAGCAGGAAGCAGCGTTTCAGTTGTTGAAGCAGAAATTGTGTTGTGCGCCGATTCTATCTCTACCAGAGGGAAATGATGGTTTTGTGGTGTACTGCGACGCATCACGACAAGGACTTGGCTGTGTCTTAATGCAACGCGACAAAGTCATTGCTTACGCGTCACGACAATGAAAGTGCATGAGAAAAACTACACCACCCACGACCTCGAATTAGGAGCTGTTTGTTTTTGCACTAAAGATTTGGCGACACTACCTGTATGGTACTAAATGTACTATATTCACCGATCACAAAAGCCTCCAGCACATCTTCAATCAGAAGGAACTAAACATGAGGCAACGCAGGTGGGTTGAGTTACTAAACGATTATGACTGTGAGATTCGTTATCACCCTGGAAAAGCGAATGTTGTAGCAGACGCTCTGAGCAGGAAAGAACGAACCAAGACTTTACGAGTGCGAGCGTTGGGAATGACGATTCATACGAGTCTAACTACTCAAATTCGTGATGCTCAGTCTGAGGCACTAAAGGAACTGAATTTGAAGGAAGAATTCCTTCGCGGCATGGATAAACAATTTGAGACCAAGTCCGATGGAGCTCGCTACTTCATGAATCGAATTTGGGTGCCAAATTTTGGAAACTTGAGGGATCTTGTGATGAATGAGGCACACAAATCCAGATACTCCATTCACCCGGGTTCCGATAAGATGTATCAAGACCTGAAGGAGTTATACTGGTGGCCTAACATGAAGGCAGACATTGCCGCCTATGTTAGCAGGTGTCTCACGTGTTCAAAGGTAAGGCAGAGTATCAGAAGCCATCCGGATTACTGCACCAACCAGAGATTCCACAATGGAAATGGGAGCAGATTTCCATGGATTTCGTCACAAAACTACCCAGGACATCCACCAGTTGTGATACGATTTGGGTAATTGTGGATCGACTGACAAAGTCTGCTCACTTCCTACCAATTAAAGAAACTGATAGAATGGAAAGGTTGACGAGGGTTTATCTCAAGGAGGTTGTTTCGAGACATGGAGTACCGATCTCCATTATCTCTGATCGAGACAGTCGATTTACCTCGAGATTTTGGCAATCCTTACAAAAGGCCTGGGTACAAGGTTGGATATGAGTACCGCATACCACCCTCAAACGGATGGCCAGAGCGAACGGACCATTCAGACGTTAGAAGACATGCTTAGGGCTTGCGTGATAGACTTCGGAAACCGTTGGGATACTCATCTACCCCTAGCTGAGTTTTCTTACAATAATAGCTATCACACCAGTATCAAAGCCGCACCGTTTGAAGCACTATACGGAAGGAAGTGTCGGTCACCACTGTGTTGGACAGAGGTTGGCGATAGTCAACTCACTGGTCCCGAGATCATACGCGAGACCACGGAAAAGATCGCTCAAATTCAGAACCGACTCAAAGCCGCGCGTGACCGTCAGAAAAGCTATGCTGACGTGAGACGTAAACCGTTGGAATTTCAAGTGGGAGACAAGGTTCTACTTAAAGTCTCACCATGGAAAGGAGTCATTCGTTTTGGCAAACGTGGCAAGCTAAACCCTAGATACATTGGACCATTTGAAATCCTAGCCAGGATTGGTCCTGTAGCTTACAAGCTAAACTTCCTCAAGAACTTAGTAGTGTTCATGACACTTTCCATGTGTCGAATCTGAAGAAGTGCTTGTCAGATGAAACTCTGGTTATACCACTCGATGAGGTCCAGATTGATGAACAACTTCATTTTATTGAAAAGCCTATGGAAATTCTAGATAGAGAAGTAAAGAAGATGAAACGATCCGTATTCCCATAGTGAAGGTCCGGGGAATTCAAGAAGAGGACCTGAATTTACTTGGGAACGCGAAGATCAAATGAACTCAACTATCCCTACTTGTTTGAAACTCTGGCATCTGCAGACAACCCTAACTGAATTTCGGGACGAAATTCTTTCTAACATGGGGAGTATGTGACAACCGGCAATTTCAGGTCAATACCCGACCTTGACTTGGTTATAATTACCCCTATAATACTTGATTTTCAATTGAATTCCAATTATTGAAACCGTTTTATGCATTGCAAAATTTCACGCATTACATTTCATGCATCGGTGATTCGACGTAATTACCATTTTTACACGCGATACAACCGGCACACATGAACATTGGTCATAATTCATATACATGTACTAATAAATTCATTTAGATGGTTCAAAGTATTTTAGATTCCAAACCAAATGCATTGGAAAAGCTTGACTTTATAAATACACCTAATCGCGTAAATTAATATTTTACCCGGAACGAATCCTTTTAACGGATCTACTAACTACATGATGCATCATTAGCATACCATCAATATTTATATATATTTATATCTATATGATATTATACAAGTACTTATACAATTCTAATGTATTTTAAAAAGTAAGGAGTAAAATATTGAATATATATATATATATAAATACTATAATGCAACAAATACCACCCAAATACCCAATACTACATAAAATGAAAAATCAACATTTCCCACCCCCATAACCGTCCCCTTACCCCCCTCCCCTCACTTTTATTTTAGTCTTCTTCCCTTGTCAAATCCTTACAAGACAAGTTGTCTTTTGTGAAGCTCAAGATTTGCCATTTTAGTGTTAAGGAAAAGGTTATGAACAAAGCTACATGATTCCTTTCCATATGTGTGAAGCTCCTTTCCCTATGGTTGACCAAGAGACAAAGTTAGGAGTTGTAGAGCTTACAAATATAAGCAACATTCACACACTTCATCCACACAAATCACCAACACACTCTTCTCCTTCTTCTTTCTCTCCAAATTCGGGCCAAGACACCACCTCCACCATTTCATTTTATTTTCAACTCATTTTCCACAAATCTTGGGTGAGTCAAGTGCCATTATTGAAGATCAAGTGAGTTTTGAAGCTCCCAAACATCCTACAACATCTTCTTCACCTTTTCTTGTTGGGTTTTCTTAGTTCAAAGGATCAAACCTTCTTTCCTTGCATTTCAAGACTATCTCTTCTCCTTGCTTGTTTAAGGTTAGCACCTTGTTTTTAATCTTCCATACATCACCATGATGTGTTCATGTTCACTACCTCATCCCAAAAGTGCTCTAACAAAGTTTAAAAAGTAACAAAACATGTAAAACACTTTCTGGCAGATTCATGTTCTGTGTTTTCAAGACCATAACTCGACCTAAACATGGTCAAATGAACCGATTCTTGAGCCTACATTAACTTTAGGATGTCTAGTTTCTAACCCATCCAACCTTGAAATTATAGATGAGTATAACCCTTCCAAAACGTACAAACAAATTAAAGTGCTGAACCTGAATTTTTGACAGAATAAATAGGGCAGAAAGAATGAGGCATAAGTTATGCTTAAGGTAATAAATTGAAGATTTTCCTTCTATGGTAACTTAGCTTAAGGTGTTAGGTTTAAAAGTAATATAGGCTCTATTTGTGAATGTAAGTTTTGACCTCTCAAAAAGGTAAATTCCATAGACATATACAGGAAAGTGCTGCACTGACATCTGTTGCTTCATGAACCATTTAAAGGCACTTAAACTCAGTTGTAGGATACAAGCTATACCTTTTTGGAATCCTAAGACATAGACCTAGATATGATAAAAGTATCAGATTTTTAAAAATTCTTTGTACCATGAAAAGAGGATGACAACCAGACCCAAGAAATTCCCTTGATGCTGTCAAATACCTATATTTGATAAAGGTAAACTTTTAGAGATATTTGGTAAAAAAAAAGGGGAAACCCATAAACATGGAAAGTATAATACCATTATACTTAATATAAACACCCTCAATACATTATGTATCTTTAGGAAAATAAAGATGAAGACGAGAATCTAAATAAAACATTTACGACCCGACATGACTAATTAGTCAATTGGCATTTTCAAAGCTACCTTTGTGGATGAGTTATGCATGACCATCTAGGGTTAGTAATCATGACCTCATGAATATATTGTGATTTTGTTTAGGAAATTCCTAGACCAATCGTACATACAGACTATTGCTAGTATTCACGCGTGCAATTGAGGTGAGTTTCACGGCCCCGTTTTCACTTATTTTCCATTTGGGGGAGATTACATGCAAATTACTAATTTACTTGGACACATTTACTTGTCAATGATTTCACATGTTATATAAGTTGTTTACTTACCATATGAAGTCCCCTGTTATCGAACCGTCAGTTTATTTCCCAAAGCGAGGTAATCATGGATAGTACTATTGGGTTTGACTACCCCCACCCGGGTTAATTACCCTAACCTTGACTGGAGGTCTAAACGGGTGCATTATTAGCCTGTACACACCCACGCTCATGGTAGGCATGGGTAGGGGCAATTTATTTCAATTACAGTCTAGCTTCGGTTGCGGTGCTTATATAATTTGTAGCATTGTATGTACAACAATCAAATCATGGAAAGTATTGTGGTCCTTTACGCTATTTACTATCACTTAAAACCTGTGAACTCACCAACATTATGTTGACATTTTTCATGCATGTTTTCTCAGGTAATTAAAAGATGCAACCAGTTAAGCTAGCATGGGTCATTTTCATGTTAGGACCCTTCATGCTGTTTTGGGACGTTCATTTTCATATATGTCATGTTTTGAAAACAATGTACCTTATTACTATTGCTTCCGCAAATTTAACTCTGAACAATGATGTACCTTAAACTTATTTTGAGACGTATGTTTTACAAAACCATGTAGTGGTCGATCAGTGACTATGAAACCATGACGTTCGCGCCCGCGGGAAACCGCCGTGGTTTGGGGGTGTGACAGATTGGTATCAGAGCCATTGGTTATAGGGAATTAGGTTGCATTTAGTGAGCCTAGTCTATAACCGTAGCTCATTGCATTACTTTAGTACATTTTGCATTAACTAACTTATATAAATTGTACTTGTGTATTGCCTTGTCATAGAGATGTCTTCAGCATCGATGCCGATCTACATTTTTGATTCGGATGAGGAGTACGAGCCCACGTCTCCGATCTCTTCCACAGGATCCACGTCTGTCCTCCCAACTCTGACTCCTCGTGCCCTGATTCAGTCGAGTGATGCCATTGAGACTGAGATCCCCACACCACCTGCTATCCCTGTCACTGAACCAACTCCCGACCCACACCTGACGCGCCGGAGGCATTACCCTCGACTCGGTTCTCCGGACTACCTCCTCCTCCTTCGGTACGTACTGGTGGGCGTGTACACCCGAGATTTATGCCGACCTTCCAGAAGAGCTCGTCCCGGGAGTCGTACGTATCATTGGCCCACAACTGCCGATGGTCGTCCCACGGACCATGTCCCATATCTTTGTTGAGCCATCTCGGGGGCCTGCCCCTATGACTACTGATCCCCGATCAGCCGACCCACTCCCGAGACCACAGTCCCACTCCCCAGCCCGTTGACACCGAGGAGGTAGTTGACCTAGACTCGGAGTCCATTGACCCAGCTTCCCAGCCAGCCGATACGGACCCGGTCGACTCCGACCGGCCGACTCTAACCCGGCCGACTCTGACCCGGCCGACTCTGATTCGGGCGACATCGACCCGATCTACCTAGAGTCCTCGAGGCCATTCCCTCACCTAGTTACCATGCCTCTCACCCTACTGATCCAGTTACCCAGCCCATTGACCCGGTTCCTCAGTCCTCTGATCCGACTCCACAAGCAGACCTCGATCCCCTCCACCTCGCCCCTGAGCCTACTGATCCCTCCCCGGTAGCTGCTGGCCCCGAGCCGGTGACTACAGACGCCCACCGTATCCTTGGTCCGGGTGTACACCACCCCTCTCGCCGTCGCTATCGAACTCGCCCGGGGGTGCACTTTTTGCACATACTCCTAGGAAGAGGGTTCATGTTCCTATCCGTCCTGCCACACCCATTCGAGACTGTATTGCTGAGCCCGAGCCTGCGCCCAAAAGGCGTAGACTCGACATCCGTCGGTGGGGGTGGATGCCTAGCCGACTGAACGAGTGGAGAGACATCGAGGGTATTCCCTCCACTTTCGAGGAAGGCGAGTCGTCACGTACCCCGCACCAGATTCCCCTCACTCAGGAGCCCATGGAGCTCACCGTGCCTCTTCTCGTGGCACGATCCGTGAGGCATGACCAGCAACTTCATGAGCTTGTACTGAACTTACGGAAGTTCAGGAGACTTTTGACAGGGAGGACGTGGAGACCCGATTACTAGCAATCGAGGAGGATAGATACCTCGATGACCAGGCGTTACATACAATGCATGATCGACTTACCAGGGTAGAGAGAGGACATGTCAACCATGACGCAAAGAGTGGAGGCGGCAGAGCAAAGAGTTACCCTAGCAGATCAGCGGGCAGCTGTGGCTGAGGAAAGAGTGAGGGTGATGGAAGAGCGCCTCGAGTCCACTAAGGCATTAGCAGCCGTGTGCATGCTCATGGCCATGGCGGCGGTGCAGACAGGAGCATTCACACATTTATCCCGTTGATTGCCTGTCGTGAGCGGGCTGTGCTCACGTAATATGGATATTAACTTGTTGCATGAGTATGTACTCTGGAAATACTTTGTAATTCGTACAAATTATTATCAAGTTATGTTATCTTTTAAATATTGCGTGGTTGCTTGGTTGATATGATTGTTTACTTTCGGTGCACATGTGTTTGGCATTATTACATATTGTCTTATCTTGCTTATCATTATGATTTGAAGAAACATGCCACCACGAAGGAGAAACGTCAGAACCAATGTGGGAAGCGGTACTCCCATGACAGCAGAAGCTATAGAACAGCTTGTGGCGCAACGAGTGGCGGATGCAATCGCACATCACGAGGCGAATCGTAGCGCCGGAGGATCTGAAGTAAATGGAGGCAATGCTAGTGGCGCAGGAGGTATTATAATGTCTGGCATAGCTAAAGACCTGCAATACACAGGTCATTACTAATGTTTAATTATTACTAATATGATTAAACCTACAACACAGGATCTGATACAAACACAAAGGTGCTCCTACAAGACGTTTCTAAATTGTAAACCGTTTAACTTTCGCGGTAATGAAGGAGCTGTTGGTTTGGTCCGCTGGATAGAAAAGATGGAGTCCGTTCAGCGAATCAGTAACTGTGCCGAGGAGAATAAGACGAAATTCGCCACTTGTACATTTGAAGGTCAAGCTCTCACTTGGTGGAATGCTCATGCCCAAACTTTGGGAATTGACACTGCCTATCAAATCACTTGGGATGAGTTGAAACAGATGCTGACTGATGAATATTGCCCCCGAAATGAATTGCAAAAACTTGAGGTTGAATTCTGGAACCACACTATGAAGGGTGCAGAAGTTACAAGCTACACCACCCGATTCCATGATCTTGCTCGTCTATGCCCTCACATGGTTAACCCAGAGTTCAAGCGTGTGGAAAGGTACATTTGGGGCCTTGCACCCCAAATCCAGAGCATGGTCACCTCATCCAAGCCAGCCACCATCCAAGAGGCTGTCAGGATTGCTCACGACCTGACTGATCAAGCTGTACGTCAGGGAGTTTTGTGAAGAAGACGGTCGTGGAGAAGAACTATGACAACAAAAGGAAATGGGACAACAATCATGGTCGAAATGCTCCGCATCAAAACCAAAACAAACAAGTGGTTGTCAGGGCTTTCACTGCTGGCCCATCTGAAAAGAAGGCAAAGGGTGGGTATGCTGGAAACCTACCTAAGTGCAATAAGTGTAACTTCACCACCTAGGTGCATGTGGAGACTCAATTTGCCAGAAGTGCAAACGTTTTGGCCATGCAACTAAGGACTGTCGAAAGCCCGACACTACTCCTAACACAGGAAACCATCGTGCGTGCTTCGAATGTGGTGTTACGGGGCATTTTCGCAAGGATTGTCCAAACTTGAAGCAAACTGGTGGAAATAACGCACGTGGTCGAGCTTTTGTGATTGGAGCTGGCGAAGCTCGACAGGACCCGAACATTGTTACGGGTACGTTCCTTGTAAATAATCTCTATGCATCAATCCTATTCGATACGGGTGCTGATAGGAGTTTTGTGTCTAGCGAATTTAGTCCATTGCTTGAAATTACTCCTACCCATTTGACTTCTAAATATACAATAGAGTTAGCTGATGGTAAGTTGATCGAAACCGACAAAATTATACAAGGATGCACTCTCAGTTTGGCGGATCACACGTTCAATATAGATTTGCTACCTGTAACCCTAGGGAGTTTCGACATTGTTATTGGCATGGATTGGTTATCGGAAAACCGAGCGGAAAATCGTTTGTCGTGAGAAGGTCGTTCGCACATTCCACTCCGAGTGGGGAGACCATATCAATTCAAGGAGAAAAATATGGTACGGTGTTACGGATCGTTTCATGTATGAAGGCTCGGAAGTACTTACGAAAGGGCTATCATGCAATCTTGGCGCACGTAGTGGAGAAGCGAACCGAAGAGAAAAGAATTGAGGATATACCCATCGTGCGAGACTATCCGGAAGTATTTCCCGAGGACTTGCCGGGACTTCCACCGCAAAGACAGGTCGAATTTCGAATTGACCTGGTACCTGGAGCTGCTCCAGTAGCACGATCCCCATACCGACTAGCACCGTCGGAGATGCAAGAGTTGTCTAATCAATTACAAGAGTTGTTAGATAAAGGATTCATAAGGCCAAGTTTCTCACCCTGGGGAGCCCCAGTTTTATTGTTAAGAAGAAAGATGGATCTTTTCGAATGTGCATCGATTACCGGGAGTTAAACAAACTCACCATTAAGAATCGGTACCCTCTCCCTCGAATTGACGACTTATTTGACCAACTTCAAGGATCTAGTTACTACTCGAAGATTGACTTACGTTCTGGATATCACCAATTACGAATTCAAGAGGAAGACATCCCAAGACCGCATTTCGAACTCGTTATGTCACTAGTTCAGTTGGTTATGCCATTTGGGTTAACTAATGCACCAGCGGTATTCATGGACCTCATGATAGAGTGTGCAAACCTTACTGGATAAATTCGTGATCGTCTTCATCGATGACATCTGATATATTCACGAACCAAGGATGAACACGAACAACATTTAAGGTTAATCTTGGAGCTACTCAAGAACGAGAAATTATACGCAAAATTCTCAAATGCGACTTCTGGATCCGAGAAGTGCAATTTCTCGGGCATGTAGTTAACGAGAAGGGAATACATGTTGACCCATCCAAGATAGAGGCCATTAAGAACTGGGAAGCACCTAAGACCCCTACCGAGGTGCGGCAATTCCTAGGTTTGGCAGGCTATTACCGACGCTATATCGAAAATTTCTCCAAAATAGCCCAACCACTGACAACCCTGACTCAGAAAGACAAGAAGTTTGATTGGAGTGATAAGCAGGAAGCAGCGTTTCAGTTGTTGAAGCAGAAATTGTGTTGTGCGCCGATTCTGTCTCTACCAGAGGGAATGATGGTTTTGTGGTGTACTGCGACGCATCACGACAAGGACTTGGCTGTGTCTTAATGCAACGCGACAAAGTCATTGCTTACGCGTCACGACAATTGAAAGTGCATGAGAAAAACTACACCACCCACGACCTCGAATTAGGAGCTGTTGTTTTTGCACTAAAGATTTGGCGACACTACCTGTATGGTACTAAATGTACTATATTCACCGATCACAAAAGCCTCCAGCACATCTTCAATCAGAAGGAACTAAACATGAGGCAACGCAGGTGGGTTGAGTTACTAAACGATTATGACTGTGAGATTCGTTATCACCCTGGAAAAGCGAATGTTGTAGCAGACGCTCTGAGCAGGAAAGAACGAACCAAGACTTTACGAGTGCGAGCGTTGGGAATGACGATTCATACGAGTCTAACTACTCAAATTCGTGATGCTCAGTCTGAGGCACTAAAGGAACTGAATTTGAAGGAAGAATTCCTTCGCGGCATGGATAAACAATTTGAGACCAAGTCCGATGGAGCTCGCTACTTCATGAATCGAATTTGGGTGCCAAATTTTGGAAACTTGAGGGATCTTGTGATGAATGAGGCACACAAATCCAGATACTCCATTCACCCGGGTTCCGATAAGATGTATCAAGACCTGAAGGAGTTATACTGGTGGCCTAACATGAAGGCAGACATTGCCGCCTATGTTAGCAGGTGTCTCACGTGTTCAAAGGTTAAGGCAGAGTATCAGAAGCCATCCGGATTACTGCACCAACCAGAGATTCCACAATGGAAATGGGAGCAGATTTCCATGGATTTCGTCACAAAACTACCCAGGACATCCACCAGTTGTGATACGATTTGGGTAATTGTGGATCGACTGACAAAGTCTGCTCACTTCCTACCAATTAAAGAAACTGATAAATGGAAAGGTTGACGAGGGTTTATCTCAAGGAGGTTGTTTCGAGACATGGAGTACCGATCTCCATTATCTCTGATCGAGACAGTCGATTTACCTCGAGATTTTGGCAATCCTTACAAAAGGCCTTGGGTACAAGGTTGGATATGAGTACCGCATACCACCCTCAAACGGATGGCCAGAGCGAACGGACCATTCAGACGTTAGAAGACATGCTTAGGGCTTGCGTGATAGACTTCGGAAACCGTTGGGATACTCATCTACCCCTAGCTGAGTTTTCTTACAATAATAGCTATCACACCAGTATCAAAGCCGCACCGTTTGAAGCACTATACGGAAGGAAGTGTCGGTCACCACTGTGTTGGACAGAGGTTGGCGATAGTCAACTCACTGGTCCCGAGATCATACGCGAGACCACGGAAAAGATCGCTCAAATTCAGAACCGACTCAAAGCCGCGCGTGACCGTCAGAAAAGCTATGCTGACGTGAGACGTAAACCGTTGGAATTTCAAGTGGGAGACAAGGTTCTACTTAAAGTCTCACCATGGAAAGGAGTCATTCGTTTTGGCAAACGTGGCAAGCTAAACCCTAGATACATTGGACCATTTGAAATCCTAGCCAGGATTGGTCCTGTAGCTTACAAGCTAAAACTTCCTCAAGAACTTAGTAGTGTTCATGACACTTTCCATGTGTCGAATCTGAAGAAGTGCTTGTCAGATGAAACTCTGGTTATACCACTCGATGAGGTCCAGATTGATGAACAACTTCATTTTATTGAAAAGCCTATGGAAATTCTAGATAGAGAAGTAAAGAAGATGAAACGAATCCGTATTCCCATAGTGAAGGTCCGGTGGAATTCAAGAAGAGGACCTGAATTTACTTGGGAACGCGAAGATCAAATGAAGCTCAACTATCCCTACTTGTTTGAAACTCTGGCATCTGCAGACAACCCTAACTGAATTTCGGGACGAAATCTTTCTAACATGGGGAGTATGTGACAACGGCAATTTCAGGTCAATACCCGACCTTGACTTGGTTATAATTACCCCTATAATACTTGATTTTCAATTGAATTCCAATTATTGAAACCGTTTTATGCATTGCAAAATTTCACGCATTACATTTCATGCATCGTGTGATTCGACGTAATTACCATTTTTACACGCGATACAACCGGCACACAGAACATTGGTCATAATTCATATACATGTACTAATAAATTCATTTAGATGGTTCAAAGTATTTTAGATTCCAAACCAAATGCATTGGAAAAGCTTGACTTTATAAATACACCTAATCGCGTAAATTAATATTTTACCCGGAACGAATCCTTTTAACGGATCTACTAACTACATGATGCATCATTAGCATACCATCAATATTTATATATATTTATTTATATATATGATATTATACAAGTACTTATACAATTCTAAATGTATTTTAAAAAGTAAGGAGTAAAAATATTGAATATATATATATAATATATATATTAAATTACTATAATGCAACAAATACCACCAAATACCCAATACTACATAAAATTGAAAAATCAACCCATTTCCCACCCCCCATAACCGTCCCCTTACCCCCCTCCCCTCACTTTTATTTTAGTCTTCTTCCCTTGTCAAATCCTTACAAGACAAGTTGTCTTTTGTGAAGCTCAAGATTTGCCATTTTAGTGTTAAGGAAAAGGTTATGAACAAAGCTACATGATTCCTTTCCATATGTGTGAAGCTCCTTTCCCTATGGTTGACCAAGAGACAAAGTTAGGAGTTGTAGAGCTTACAAATATAAGCAACATTCACACACTTCATCCACACAAATCACCAACACACTCTCTCTTCTTTCTTCTCTCCAAATTCGGCCAAGACACCACCTCCACCATTTCATTTTATTTTCAACTCATTTTCCACAAATCTTGGGTGAGTCAAGTGCCATTATTGAAGATCAAGTGAGTTTTGAAGCTCCCAAACATCCTACAACATCTTCTTCACCTTTTCTTGTTGGGTTTCTTAGTTCAAAGGATCAAACCTTCTTTTCCTTGCATTTCAAGACTACCATCTCTTCTCTTGCTTGTTTAAGGTTAGCACCTTGTTTTTAATCTTCCATACATCACCATGATGTGTTCATGTTCACTACCTCATCCCAAAAGTGCTCTAACAAAGTTTAAAAAGTAACAAAACATGTAAAACACTTTCTGGCAGATGCAGATTCTGTTGTGTTTCAAGACCATAACTCGACCTAAACATGGTCAAATGAACCGATTCTTGAGCCTAACATTAACTTTAGGATGTCTAGTTTCTAACCCATCCAACCTTGAAATTTATAGATGAGTATAACCCTTCCAAAACGTACAAACAAATTAAAGTGCTGAACCTGAATTTTTGACAGAATAAATAGGGCAGAAAGAATGAGGCATAAGTTATGCTTAAGGTAATAAATTGAAGATTTTCCTTCTATGGTAACTTAGCTTAAGGTGTTAGGTTTAAAAGTAATATAGGCTCTATTTGTGAATGTAAGTTTTGACCTCTCAAAAAGGTAAATTCCATAGACATATACAGGAAGTGCTGCTGCACTGTGCACTGCTGTTGCTTCATGAACCATTTAAAGGCACTTAAACTCAGTTGTAGGATACAAGCTATACCTTTTGGAATCCTAAGACATAGACCTAGATATGATAAAAGTATCAGATTTTATAAAAATTCTTTGTACCATGAAAAGAGGATGACAACCAGACCAAGAAATTCCCTTGATGCTGTCAAATACCTATATTTGATAAAGGTAAACTTTTAGAGATATTTGGTAAAAAAAAAGGGGAAACCCATAAACATGGAAAGTATAATACCATTATACTTAATATAAAACACCTCAATACATTATGTATCTTTAGGAAAATAAAGATGAAGACGAGAATCTAAATAAAAATTTACGACCCGACATGACTAATTAGTCAATTGGCATTTTCAAAGCTACCTTTGTGGATGAGTTATGCATGACCATCTAGGGTTAGTAATCATGACCTCATGAATATATTGTGATTTTGTTTAGGAAATTCCTAGACCAATCGTACATACAGACTATTGCTAGTATTCACGCGTGCAATTGAGGTGAGTTTCACGGCCCGTTTTCACTTATTTTCCATTTGGGGGAGATTACATGCAAATTACTAATTTACTTGGACACATTTACTTGTCAATGATTTCACATGTTATATAAGTTGTTTACTTACCATATGAAGTCCCCTGTTATCGAACCGTCAGTTTATTTCCCAAAGCGAGGTAATCATGGATAGTACTATTGGGTTTGACTACCCCCACCCGGGTAATTACCCTAACCTTGACTGGAGGTCTAAACGGGTGCATTATTAGCCTGTACACACCCACGCTCATGGTAGGCATGGGTAGGGGCAATTTATTTCAATTACAGTCTAGCTTCGGTTGCGGTGCTTATTAATTTGTAGCATTGTATGTACAACAATCAAATCATGGAAAGTATTGTGGTCCTTTACGCTATTTACTATCACTTAAAACCTGTGAACTCACCAACATTATGTTGACATTTTTCATGCATGTTTTCTCAGGTAATTAAAAGATGCAACCAGTTAAGCTAGCATGGGTCATTTCATGTTTAGGACCCTTCATGCTGTTTTGGGACGTTCATTTTCATATATGTCATGTTTTGAAAACAATGTACCTTATTACTATTACTTCCGCAAATTTAACTCTGAACAATGATGTACCTTAAACTTATTTTGAGACGTATGTTTTACAAAACCATGTAGTGGTCGATCAGTGACTATGAAACCATGACGTTCGCGCCCCGCGGGAAACCGCCGTGGTTGGGGGTGTGACAGATGGTATCAGACATTTTTATAGGAATTAGTTGCATTAGTGAGCCTAGTCTATAACCGTAGCTCATTGCATTACTTTAGTAACATTTTTGCATTAACTTAACTTATATAAATTGTACTTGTGTATTGCCTTGTCATAGAGATGTCTTCAGCATCGATGCCGATCTACATTTTTTATTCGGATGAGGAGTACGAGCCCACGTCTCCGATCTCTTCACAGGATCCACGTCTGTCCTCCCAACTCTGACTCCTCGTGCCCTGATTCAGTCGAGTGATGCCATTGAGACTGAGATCCCCACACCACCTATATCCCTGTCACTGAACAACCCGACCCCACACTGACGCGCCGGAGGCATTACCCTCGACTCGGTTCCGGACTACCTCCTCCTCCTTCCGGTACGTACTGGTGGGCGTGTACACCGAGATTTATGCCGACCTTCCAGAAGAGCTCGTCCGGGAGTCGTACGTATCATTGGCCCACAACTGCGATGGTCGTCCACGGACCATGTCCCATATCTTTGCTGAGCCATCTCGGGGGCCTGCCCTATGACTATTGATCCCCGATCAGCCGATCCCACTCCCGAGACCACAGGTCCCCCACCCCACCCAGCCCGTTGACACCGAGGTAGTTGACCTAGACTCGGAGTCCATTGACCCAGCTTCCCAGCCAGCCGATACGGACCGGTCGACTCCGACCGGCCGACTCAACCGGCCGACTCTGACCCGGCCGACTCTGATTCGGGCGACATCGACCCGATCTACCTAGAGTCCTCCGAGGCCATTCCCTCACCTAGTTACCATGCCTCTCACCCTACTGATCCAGTTACCCAGCCCATTGACCGGTTCCTCAGTCCTCTGATCCGACTCCGCAAGCAGACCTCGATCCCCTCCACCTCGCCCTGAGCCTACTGATCCCTCCCCAGTAGCTGCTGGCCCCGAGGGTGACTACAGACGCCCACCGTATCCTTGGTCCGGGTGTACCACCACCCTCTCGCCGTCGCTATCGACAAACCCCCGGGGGTGCACTTTTTGCACATACTCCTAGGAAGAGGGTTCATGTTCCTATCCGTCCTGCCACACCCATTCGAGACTGTATTGCTGAGCCCGAGCCTGCGCCCAAAAGGCGTAGACTCGACATCCGTCGGTGGGGGTGGATGCCTAGCCGACTGAACGAGTGGAGAGACAGAGAGGTATTCCCTCCACTTTCGAGGAAGGCGAGCGTCACAACCCCGCACCAGATTCCCCTCACTCAGGAGCCCATGGAGCTCACCGTGCCTCTTCTCGTGGCACGATCCGTGAGGCATGACCAGCAACTTCATGAGCTTTGTACTGAACTTACGGAAGTTCAGGAGACTTTTGACAGGGAGGACGTGGAGACCCGATTACTAGCAATCGAGGAGGATAGATACCTCGATGACCAGGCGTTACATACAATGCATGATCGACTTACCAGGGTAGAGGAGGACATGTCAACCATGACGCAAAGAGTGGAGGCGGCAGAGCAAAGAGTTACCCTAGCAGATCAGCGGGCAGCTGTGGCTGAGGAAAGAGTGAGGGTGATAGAAGAGCGCCTCGAGTCCACTAAGGCATTAGCAGCCGTGTGCATGCTCATGGCCATGGCGGCGGTGCAGACAGGAGCATTCACACATTTATCCCGTTGATTGCCTGTCGTGAGCGGGCTGTGCTCACGTAATATTGGATATTAACTTGTTGCATGAGTATGTACTCTGGAAATACTTTGTAATTCATACAAATTATTATCAAGTTATGTTATCTTTTAAATATTGCGTGGTTGCTTGGTTGATATGATTGTTTACTTTCGGTGCACATGTGTTTGGCATTATACATATTGTCTTATCTTGCTTATCATTATGATTTGAAGAAACATGCCACCACGAAGGAGAAACGTCAGAACCAATGTGGGAAGCGGTACTCCCATGACAGCAGAAGCTATAGAACAGCTTGTGGCGCAACGAGTGGCGGATGCAATCGCACATCACGAGGCGAATCGTAGCGCCGGAGGATCTGAAGTAAATGGAGGCAATGCTAGTGGCGCAGGAGAGGAGGTATATAATGTCTGGCATAGCTAAAGACCTGCAATACACAGGTCATTACTAATGTTTAATTATTACTATATGATTAAACCTACAACACAGGATCTGATACAAACCACAAAGGTGCTCCTACAAACGTTTCTAAATTGTAAACCGTTTAACTTGCGGTAATGAGGAGCTGTTGGTTTGGTCCGCTGGATAGAAAGATGGAGTCCGTTCAGCGAATCAGTAACTGTGCCGAGGAGAATAAGACGAAATTCGCCACTTGTACATTTGAAGGTCAAGCTCTCACTTGGTGGAATGCTCATGCCCAAACTTTGGGAATTGACACTGCCTATCAAATCACTTGGGATGAGTTGAAACAGATGCTGACTGATGAATATTGCCCCCGAAATGAATTGCAAAAACTTGAGGTTGAATTCTGGAACCACACTATGAAGGGTGCAGAAATTACAGCTACACCACCGATTCCATGATCTTGCTCGTCTATGCCCTCACATGGTTAACCCAGAGTTCAAGCGTGTGGAAAGGTACATTTGGGCCTTACACCCCAAATCCAGAGCATGGTCATCATCCAAGCCAGCCACCATCCAAGAGGCTGTCAGGATTGCTCACGACCTGACTGATCAAGCTGTACGTCAGGGAGTGTTTGTGAAGAAGACGGTCGTGGAGAAGAACTATGACAACAAAAGGAAATGGGACAACAATCATGGTCGAAATGCTCCGCATCAAAACCCAACAAACAAGTGGTTGTCAGGGCTTTCACTGCTAGCCCATCTGAAAAGAAGGCAAAGGGTGGGTATGCTGGAAACCTACCTAAGTGCAATAAGTGTAACTTTCACCACCTAGGTGCATGTGGAGACTCAATTTGCCAGAAGTGCAAACGTTTGGCCATGCAACTAAGGACTGTCGAAAGCCCGACACTACTCCTAACACAGGAAACCATCGTGCGTGCTTCGAATGTGGTGTTACGGGGCATTTTCGCAAGGATTGTCCAAACTTGAAGCAAACTGGTGGAAATAACGCACGTGGTCGAGCTTTTGTGATTGGAGCTGGCGAAGCTCGACAGGACCCGAACATTGTTACGGGTACGTTCCTTGTAAATAATCTCTATGCATCAATCCTATTCGATACGGGTGCTGATAGGAGTTTGTGTCTAGCGAATTTAGTCCATTGCTTGAAATTACTCCTACCCATTTGACTTCTAAATATACAATAGAGTTAGCTGATGGTAAGTTGATTGAAACCGACAAAATTATACAAGGATGCACTCTCAGTTTGGCGGATCACACGTTCAATATAGATTTGCTACCTGTAACCCTAGGGAGTTTCGACATTGTTATTGGCATGGATTGGTTATCGGAAAACCGAGCGGAAATCGTTTGTCGTGAGAAGGTCGTTCGCATTCCACTTCCGAGTGGGGAGACCATATCAATTCAAGGAGAAAAATATGGTACGGTGTTACGGATCGTTTCATGTATGAAGGCTCGGAAGTACTTACGAAAGGGCTATCATGCAATCTTGGCGCACGTAGTGGAGAAGCGAACCGAAGAGAAAAGAATTGAGGATATACCCATCGTGCGAGACTATCCGGAAGTATTTCCCGAGGACTTGCCGGGACTTCCACCGCAAAGACAGGTCGAATTTCGAATTGACCTGGTACCTGGAGCTGCTCCAGTAGCACGATCCCCATACCGACTAGCACCGTCGGAGATGCAAGAGTTGTCTAATCAATTACAAGAGTTGTTAGATAAAGGATTCATAAGGCCAAGTTTCTCACCCTGGGGAGCCCCAGTTTTATTTGTAAGAAGAAAGATGGATCTTTTCGAATGTGCATCGATTACCGGGAGTTAAACAAACTCACCATTAAGAATCGGTACCCTCTCCCTCGAATTGACGATTATTTGACCAACTTCAAGGATTAGTTACTACTCGAAGATTGACTTACGTTCTGGATATCACCAATTACGAATTCAAGAGGAAGACATTCCCAAGACCGCATTTCGAAATCGTTATGGTCACTACGAGTTCATGGTTATGCCATTTGGGTTAACTAATGCACCAGCGGTATTCTAGGACCTCATGAATAGAGTGTGCAAAACCTACTTGGATAAATTCGTGATCGTCTTCATCGATGACATCTTGATATATTCACGAACCAAGGATGAACACGAACAACATTTAAGGTTAATCTTGGAGCTACTCAAGAACGAGAAATTATACGCAAAATTCTCAAAATGCGACTTCTGGATCCGAGAAGTGCAATTTCTCGGGCATGTAGTTAACGAGAAGGGAATACATGTTGCATCCAAGATAGAGGCCATTAAGAACTGGGAAGCACCTAAGACCCCTACCGAGGTGCGGCAATTCCTAGGTTTGGCAGGCTATTACCGACGCTATATCGAAAATTTCTCCAAAATAGCCCAACCACTGACAACCCTGACTCAGAAAGACAAGAAGTTTGATTGGAGTGATAAGCAGGAAGCAGCGTTTCAGTTGTTGAAGAAGAAATTGTGTTGTGCGCCGATTCTGTCTCTACCAGAGGGAAATGATGGTTTTGTGGTGTACTGCGACGCATCACGACAAGGACTTGGTTGTGTCTTAATGCAACGCGACAAAGTCATTGCTTACGCGTCACGACAATTGAAAGTGCATGAGAAAAACTACACCACCCACGACCTCGAATTAGGAGCTGTTGTTTTGCACTAAAGATTTGGCGACACTACCTGTATGGTACTAAATGTACTATATCACCGATCACAAAAGCCTCCAGCACATCTTCAATCAGAAGGAACTAAACATGAGGCAACGCAGGTGGGTTGAGTTACTAAACGATTATGACTGTGAGATTCGTTATCACCCTGGAAAAGCGAATGTTGTAGCAGACGCTCTGAGCAGGAAAGAACGAACCAAGACTTTACGAGTGCGAGCGTTGGGAATGACGATTCATACGAGTCTAACTACTCAAATTCGTGATGCTCAGTCTGAGGCACTAAAGGAACTGAATTTGAAGGAAGAATTCCTTCGCGGCATGGATAAACAATTTGAGACCAAGTCCGATGGAGCTCGCTACTTCATGAATCGAATTTGGGTGCCAAATTTTGGAAACTTGAGGGATCTTGTGATGAATGAGGCACACAAATCCAGATACTCCATTCACCCGGGTTCCGATAAGATGTATCAAGACCTGAAGGAGTTATACTGGTGGCCTAACATGAAGGCAGACATTGCCGCCTATGTAGCAGGTGTCTCACGTGTTCAAAGGTTAAGGCAGAGTATCAGAAGCCATCCGGATTACTGCACCAACCAGAGATTCCACAATGGAAATGGGAGCAGATTTCCATGGATTTCGTCACAAAACTACCCAGGACATCCACCAGTTGTGATGATTTGGGTAATTGTGGATCGACTGACAAAGTCTGCTCATTCCTACCAATTAAAGAAACTGATAGAATGGAAAGGTTGACGAGGGTTTATCTCAAGGAGGTTGTTTCGAGACATGGAGTACCGATCTCCATTATCTCTGATCGAGACAGTCGATTTACCTCGAGATTTTGGCAATCCTTACAAAAGGCCTTGGGTACAAGGTGGATATGAGTACCGCATACCACCCTCAAACGGATGGCCAGAGCGAACGGACCATTCAGACGTTAGAAGACATGCTTAGGGCTTGCGTGATAGACTTCGGAAACGTTGGGATACTCATCTACCCCTAGCTGAGTTTTCTTACAATAATAGCTATCACACCAGTATCAAAGCCGCACCGTTTGAAGCACTATACGGAAGGAAGTGTCGGTCACCACTGTGTTGGACAGAGGTTGGCGATAGTCAACTCACTGGTCCCGAGATCATACGCGAGACCACGGAAAAGATCGCTCAAATTCAGAACCGACTCAAAGCCGCGCGTGACCGTCAGAAAAGCTATGCTGACGTGAGACGTAAACCGTTGGAATTTCAAGTGGGAGACAAGGTTCTACTTAAAGTCTCACCATGGAAAGGAGTCATTCGTTTTGGCAAACGTGGCAAGCTAAACCTAGATACATTGGACCATTTGAAATCCTAGCCAGGATTGGTCCTGTAGCTTACAAGCTAAAACTTCCTCAAGAACTTAGTAGTTCATGACACTTTCCATGTGTCGAATCTGAAGAAGTGCTTGTCAGATGAACTCTGGTTATACCACTCGATGAGGTCCAGATTGATGAACAACTTCATTTTATTGAAAAGCCTATGGAAATTCTAGATAGAGAAGTAAAGAAGATGAAACGAACCGTATTCCCATAGTGAAGGTCCGGTGGAATTCAAGAAGAGGACCTGAATTTACTTGGGAACGCGAAGATCAAATGAAGCTCAACTATCCCTACTTGTTTGAAACTCTGGCATCTGCAGACAACCCTAACTGAATTTCGGGACGAAATTCTTTCTAACATGGGGAGTATGTGACAACCGGCAATTTCAGGTCAATACCCGACCTTGACTTGGTTATAATACCCTATAATACTTGATTTTCAATTGAATTCCAATTATTGAAACCGTTTTATGCATTGCAAAATTTCACGCATTACATTTCATGCATCGGTGATTCGACGTAATTACCATTTTTACACGCGATACAACCGGCACACATAAACATTGGTCATAATCATATACATGTACTATAAATTCATTTAGATGGTTCAAAGTATTTTAGATTCCAAACCAAAAGCATTGGAAAAGCTTGACTTTATAAATACACCTAATCGCGTAAATTAATATTTTACCCGGAACGAATCCTTTTAACGGATCTACTAACTACATGATGCATCATTAGCATACCATCAATATTTATATATATTTATATCTATATGATATTATACAAGTACTTATACAATTAAATGTATTTTAAAAAGTAAGGAGTAAAATATGAAATATATATATATAAATTACTATAATGCAACAAATACACCCAAATACCCAATACTACATAAAATTGAAAAATCAACCCATTTTCCCACCCCCATAACCGTCCCCTTACCCCCTCCCCTCACTTTTATTTTAGTCTTCTTCCCTTCAAATCTTACAAGACAAGTTGTCTTTGTGAAGCTCAAGATTTGTCATTTTAGTGTTAAGGAAAAGGTTATGAACAAAGCTACATGATTCCTTTCCCATGTGTGAAGCTCCTTTCCCTATGGTTGACCAAGAGACAAAGTTAGGAGTTGTAGAGCTTACAAATATAAGCAACATTCACACACTTCATCCACACAAATCACCAACACACTCTCTCCTTCTTTCCTTCTCTCCAAATTCGGCCAAGACACCACCTCCACCATTTCATTTTATTTTCAACTCATTTTCCACAAATCTTGGGTGAGTCAAGTGTCATTATTGAAGATCAAGTGAGTTTTGAAGCTCCCAAACATCCTACAACATCTTCTTCACCTTTTCTTGTTGGGTTTTTAGTTCAAAGATCAAACCTTCTTTTCCTTGCATTTCAAGATACCATCTCTTCTCCTTGCTTGTTTAAGGTTAGCACCTTGTTTTAATCTTCCATACATCACCATGATGTGTTCATGTTCACTACCTCATCCTAAAGTGCTCTAACAAAGTTAAAAAGTAACAAAACATGTAAACACTTTCTGGCAGATTCATGTTCTGTGTTTTCAAGACCATAACTCGACCTAAACATGGTCAAATGAACCGATTCTTGAGCCTACATTAACTTTAGGATGTCTAGTTTCTAACCCATCCACCTTGAAATTTATAGATGAGTATAACCCTTCCAAAACGTACAAACAAATTAAAGTGCTGAACCTGAATTTTTGACAGAATAAATAGGGCAGAAGAATGAGGCATAAGTTATGCTTAAGGTAATAAATTGAAGATTTTCATTCTATGGTAACTTAGCTTAAGGTTAGGTTTTTAAAAGTAATATAGGCTCTATTTGTGAATGTAAGTTTGACCTCTCAAAAAGGTAAATTCCATAGACATATACAGGAAAGTGCTGCACTGACATCTGTTGCTTCATGAACCATTTAAAGGCACTTAAACTCAGTTGTAGGATACAAGATATACCGTTTTGGAATCCTAAGACATAGACCTAGATATGATAAAAGTATCAGATTTTATAAAAATTCTTTGTACCATGAAAAGAGGATGACAACCAGACCCAAGGAATTCCCTTGATGCTGTCAAATACCTATATTTGATAAAGGTAAACTTTTAGAGATATTTGGTAAAAAAAAAGGGGAAACCCATAAACATGGAAAGTATAATACCATATACTTAATATAAAACACCCTCAATGCATTATGTATCTTTAGGAAAATAAAGATGAAGACGAGAATCTAAATAAAACATTTACGACCCGACATGACTAATTAGTCAATTGGCATTTTCAAAGCTACCTTTGTGGATGAGTTATGCATGACCATCTAGGGTTAGTAATCATGACCTCATGAAATATTGTGATTTTGTTTAGGAATTCCTAGACCAATCGTACATACAGACTATTGCTAGTATTCACGCGTGCAATTGAGGTGAGTTTCACGGCCCCGTTTTCACTTATTTTCCATTTGGGGGAGATTACATGCAAATTACTAATTTACTTGGACACATTACTTGTCAATGATTTCACATGTTATATAAGTTGTTTACTTACCATATGAAGTCCCCTGTTATCGAACCGTCAGTTTATTTCCCAAAGCGAGGTAATCATGGATAGTACTATTGGGTTTGACTACCCCCACCGGGTTAATTACCCTAACCTTGACTGGAGGTCTAAACGGGTGCATTATTAGCCTGTACACACCCACGCTCATGGTAGGCATGGGTAGGGGCAATTTATTTCAATTACAGTCTAGCTTCGGTTGCGGTGCTTATATATTTGTAGCATTGTATGTACAACAATCAAATCATGGAAAGTATTGTGGTCCTTTACGCTATTTACTATCACTTAAAACCTGTGAACTCACCAACATTATGTTGACATTTTTCATGCATGTTTTCTCAGGTAATTAAAAGATGCAACCAGTTAAGCTAGCATGGGTCATTTCATGTTTAGGACCCTTCATGCTGTTTTGGGACGTTCATTTTCATATATGTCATGTTTTGAAAACAATGTACCTTATTACTATTACTTCCGCAAATTTAACTCTGAACAATGATGTACCTTAAACTTATTTTGAGACGTATGTTTTACAAAACCATGTAGTGGTCGATCAGTGACTATGAAACCATGACGTTCGCGCCCCGCGGGAAACCGTCGTGGTTTGGGGGTGTGACAGTTATAGGTCCCCGTTTTTAATGTTTTTAACTTGTTTTGGGGCTGAGAAGGCATGTTTTAACTTTTTATGATATTCGGGTGTGTACCCGTATATGTATGTGGTGCCCTATTTGGGTGGAGTATGTGGGTATGTTTTGATAATGTTCGTGCTTGTATACCTATTTTTGATGCTTAATATGTTAGAAACTAGGCTTGGAACATGTTAGGATGATGATTGGGGTCTAAAAATGATGTTAGTTAGATAACAATTACCCATGCGCTCAACTGACCATGCGCCCCCTTTCTGCCCAGACGCTAAGTGTTGCCCATGTGCCTGTATAGTGTCCATGTGCCCACTCCCCATGCGCCCACTCCCCATGTGCCTAAGTAAGACACATGTGCCTACATAGTGCCCGTGTGCCTAGAACCTGCCCATGCGCCTAGTTATTTTTCCAGGTGACTAAGTGTTCCCATGTGCCTAAATGGCCATACGCCCGTATAGTGGCCATGCGCCCTCATAGTTCCCATGCGCCCAAGAAACTTAGAAATATTTTGAAATTTTAGGAAAAAGGATTTCTAGGCTAAGACCGGGAATGTTTTTGGTGATGATGTTTGTTATTATTATGCATGGTTTGGTCCTGTTTCTTTATGTTCCTTATTACGTATTATCACGTGGCTTTATGTGGTGTGTTTATGTTATAATACGTAAAGTATTATGTAATGAAATGAAAGATTAATGATGATGAAAAGTGGAACATAAAAAATGAATGAAAGTCTTGCAAGCAAAATGAAAGGAGGTTCACAACTCATTGAGGGGTTGTTAGCTCAACTGGGTGCGGTTTAGCTCACCCATGAGGATGCACACAAGGGTCTAATCCTTGTGATTTACAAAACGTATGGGACCATTGTCTCTTACCCCAGGTACTGGAGTCAGCTTCGTGCACAATGTCAGGGGTCTATTTATAGACTTCAGCCCAGTACCAGCTTCGTGCACAATGTTCAGGTATAGCATATAGCATTGGTCCAGATGAAAGTGAAAGATAATGATGAATGAACGAAGCATACGAAAAACAAATGATGATGAAAGATAATAATGATTATTATCTATGTGTATGTATGATATATTATCACGAATGAAAGTAAAGGAAAAGTTTTAAACAAAAGAAAATCATTTTATTATCATTAAATTAGAACTCACTTAGCAACACTGACTTTATGGATTTGCTGAGGGTGGCACAAGGGTGGAGCTACTTGGCAGATAAAGACTGGCATCCATTTTGTGTAGAAATTATATTTTTGTATTGTAATGTAACTAAATGTTATTTTGTAATTTTTAAATAACAATGTATTATTTGGTAAAAGTAATTATTACTGCATAAAATGGTTTTTGTTAAATTATTCCGCTGCAATGTTTTATGAATTATAAGATGTTTTAATTATGATGTGCAATGATTGTCCGACTGTAAGCGTTCCGGAAATAAGACCTTATATTATTTTGAATAATACTCTTAAATTCTATTCATTTATATGGGTGTATGTGCGGATGAATCATATGGGCAAGGTTCATTGGTCCTAAAACAATGTGAATCCATTCAACAAGATACTAATTCAAAAGGGTGGTTGCTATTGCAATTTCGACCCTTTTGTCTAAAGATTTGATTTTCTCTATTTCCGGTGGTGTGAGGTGCGATGGTGTGCGGTGGTGGTGTTGTGTGGCAGCGGTGATGTGTGGTGGTGGTGGTGTGTGGTGTGTATGGCAGCTGTGGTGTATGGTGACGGTCGTGTGTGGTGTGGGTGTGGGTGTGAGGTGCGGTGGTGTGTAGTGGTGGTGTTGTGTGGTGGTGGTGGTGTGTGGTGTTGTGAAGAAAGAAGAAATAAGGAGAGTGAGATGAAATTAAAATGTGAATTTGTGATATTTTTATAGCCATTGGGGTATTTTAGTCATTTAAAAAAAATAACATAAAATGTTAACACTGTTAGTAAAAAAGACGAAAATAAACGATTTGCAAAACCTAAACCAATAATAAAAATAAAATAAACGTTGATACTCAAATGAAAACAATTTACGAAACTCAGAAACAAAAACCGAGATTAACTCTAATATAAATATTAATATTAATATTCCATTGAAAATTTTAGTTTAGTAGGCGGTTGTTGGGAACTTGGGATATTAGAAAGGAAGAGAACTAGAATCGACGACAGTCACTTCAGTACACGACTGTTTCACATCTCATCTCACCAACAACAGATCAACGTTCTATTATCATTCCACGTGTTTGTAATCGCCTGTCATTGATTCCTTACGTCACAGCCCAGTCACTCTAACCCACCGCCTAACACGAATAAGATCGATTAAGATCAACTTCAATCAAAATTCAACCCAAAACCAAATTCCATTGTTATATTTGATCGTTGATCGAAGATCAATACAATACAACTTCAGTAAAAAAAAACTTAAATCAAACGATTCAAACCCTAATTTTAGATGATCGATTAAAGTAATGAAGGGGGCGAAACCCTAATCGATCGAAATTTGGGGCTTTTGCGATTGATCGAATCGAATTGAATTGAATCGCTGTATGAAAGATACAGGGGGAGGGAGGCGATCATAGACAGCAACAAACAGAGCTGTACACCCAACATGTCTGCGGTAGTGTGCGGGAAAAGATCATCTTTTTTCGAAGATCATAGCATACCTTCATCGTCATCGTCGGCATCGCCTCCTGCTTCTAAGAGAATTCGTTGTTTTTCTTCGTCTTCACCTGTTCAGTTTTCGCCATCGTCGTCTTCGTCTCGGTTGTTAGCACTTGATCGTCTTGGTGCACTGTTTCCTGATATGGATAAGCTGGTTAGTTGATAGCACTTAAATAGTTGCTTATTGTTTGTAGGGTTTGTAGTATACCATATTTGGTTGTGCAGTGTCGTCCCTACGTGCTTTTGTGAATGATATTTGCTTGTTTATAGCCACATATAGTTGTATGCTCTAATGTATAGTTTGGTGTTTTGTAGTGAGGCTATTATACTGGTTAACCGAACAAAAACAGTACTGGTACTGGTTTTTGATTCGACTATTTTTGGTATTGGTATTAGGTGGAACCGGTGAAAGCAAAAGTTAATGTTTTCGGTACCAAGTAGCGTAAAAAAGTGTTTTTACCATTTTAATACGATTTTTGTGGTATATTTTTAGTGTTTTATGTTCAGAGTTCAAGATTTTGAATCACGCTACAATTTATTATTTAGCCCAAGAAAAGAGCACACCAAAGTGGTATCAAATAGGTAAAGTACTGAAAAGCTAGTAGTGGTTTGGAATTGATGGGCTAATAATTGAATTGTGTAGAGTTATATGCTAATAATTGAATTGTGACTTGTGAGGAAGTCTTGTGATTTTGAGAATTTAATTTGTATATCATGTTATGTACAAATGGCGTAAATGTTTTAGGCGTTTTTCTTATGTATTTGATGAGGAGTGATGATGATTTGTTTGACATTAATGTTTCTCCATGAGTAGTTCATGCCTTGAGAAACTTTTGAGTCCAATTGTAAAATTGAGCATGTCAAACCATAAATTTGCAGTGTTGTTGTTGGAGGGTTCTGTATAATCTTATCAGATGCTAACCATTGAATTTATATATTTTAGGTTCTTGAACGAACCCTTGACCAATGTGGTGATGACTTAGAAATAACAATCAAAAGTCTGACCGAGTTACGCTTGGTTTCTAATGAGAATGCTCGGCCTGCTGTTGGAAATGAATCAGAATCTCAAACTCATGGTGTAACAGGTAACTTGTGAATTTTCTACAAACGTTACACACAGGTGCATAGATGAGTCAATGACATTACTTTATGATTTAGAATCCTCATTGAGTCATAGTTGATAGTTACCATAATTATTTGATATTTATATCTCTATGATAAATTGTAACCGAACAATTGTTTAACCATGATGCTGTTGTGATTATAGATGCTGCAGCTAATGGGGTGGCAAATGGTGAGGCTGCGTCATTTGAAAATTCACCACACCAAAAACCTGTTGATGGTGCTGATTGGGTTGATCTTTTTGTGAGAGAAATGTTGAGCGCCTCTAACATTGATGATGCTCGAACCCGTGCTTCAAGAGCACTTGAGATGCTGGAGAAATCTATATATGAGCGTGTCACTACAGAGGCTCATGGCCTTAAGCAGGTGCTACCTCTCTCTCTATATATGTATGCGTATATGTACATGTCTGTGTGTGTACATATCTATCGACGTGTGTTATGTATGCTTATAGTTATGTGTGTGTCTATGTATATGTATGATGTATCTATCGACATTTTACTATAAAGCGCTAGTTGAACACATCATGGGGAAATACGAAGATTATTGTGAAGGTGCTAATAATAGATTAAATGCAACTGCTATGCTTCTGCAACTAAAAATAGACTTTTTTAAGCAACTCATCATCAGAAACACAACAAAGGCATAAACTTCACACATTCCATCTCTTATCAGCGAGGCATAGGGTTGGTTAACAAAGGACCAAAACAAAACTAAAACCCAGCTACGCTACCCAAAAATGCAAAATACACATGACCTATTGGCAAAATATTAAAACTAAAATAGCCAAAAGTTGCCCATAGGTTTATTGACCCAAATGAAATAGCAAAAAGTTAACAGAATAAACTTTAACATTCCAGTACGACTCGATTGACCCATTACCCTATGAGATCTATTCGAACACTTTCTTACTTTTTGTGGAGGATTAGACCCTGGAGGTTTATGGGTAACAGATACTGCACACCATCATTTAGCAGGAACTCTCTTGATGCAACTGTTCCAAACAGAGTAAATGCCATCAGAACAAAACAAAGGACATAGCATCAAGAAAGCTAGAGTATTGATTAATGTTTTATTATTCCTGCATCAAATAACATGCTTATGATAATGCACAATATTGTATCACTAATAACATAAATATAATTTTTATAATTAAAATAAGATGCATGCTTCATTTAATATCGTCTGCTTTTAGCATGTCTCTTCCCAATTTTCATCTTGGTCAAGTATTCTGCCAACAAAATGAAATGATATATACATCGATTATAGAAACTATTGAATTTAAAAAAATTGAACACAACCACAAATTGGCTTCTTAAAAGAAATATTAGCGAACGAAAGTTATTGAACGAAATTTAATGGATCTGTCCCTCCTAAAATTAGTTACCCCGTCCCTGTCGGGTTTTGTTACCGTTTTGGATGTGGTTTGTAACATTAAAATAAATAAGTATTTAAACAATTAAATGTAATTTTAAAGCTTCAAATATGATATGCAGATGACATTTTTATGTTTATTTTTTAAAACAAATTTAAAGAACCAGAGGTGAACTAGTAAGAATTGAGAAGTAAAATGAATCTCTTGTTTTTTAATGGAACAATTCATAGAACAGAAATCCTTATTGGTGTGCTGAAGTGTTTCTTGTCTCACTCACTTCAACGGCCTTATATATATTGCAAGTTCATGATATTTGTGTGGACTGTGGAGGTCGTATGGAAAGGCAATAATGAAAAGTGACTATGTTTGGCTTTGACTTGATCAACATGCATGCTCCAAATATTACAAGAATATTCAAACTTTGCATTATAAGAAATCCATTTTGTAATTATTCAACAAAAACTACCTTGTTTATTAGAGTGAGAAAGTGGTAGCAACCATCTCAAACTATTTAAGTCTATCCGATATAAGAAGTATATTAGTTGGAATTATAGTGAAAATCAAAATACCAAGGGAAAGCAAGAGGAGGATGAGGACTTTATAAATTTGAGCCCATCCAATTCAAGACAATATTTTGAATTAAAGAATAAAAACAATATTGAAGAATCTTTTTTAGAATCAATCGAAGAACTAAATATATTCCGTGTGTGTGTTCTTTAAATAAATTCCAACTCTTAGGAACCAACAAAGAGTACCCAAAAGATTCAAGTTCATTGGGAAATTTTTGTCAGATTAGACAAAAAGATTACTCATTGACGGGTGATATCGAAAATGTGTTTGCATCTTGGTATTGATGCCTTCAATATTATTCTTGAATAGGATGCAACCACTAGAAAGAAAACAATGAGTACATGTTATTTATTGGAATTGCATTTTAAGTTGAGGCTAAAAGTACATAATGTCATGACAGTGGATTATGAGTTGTTGCTCTCTGCATATTTCGTGCAACACGTAATGTATGTATATATGTACTAGAGGTTAAACAGTAACCAATGATCATGATATTCTTTATCAACATTGTTATTTTGAATTTGAATAAGAACCATGTAATTAAGGTGAAACAAAGAAATGTTCCGCAAACGCACCATGCTAGGTTATCGTCGTTTAGGTGGTAAAAGAGATCTGTAATGTGTAAAAAATCACTAGGTAAAGTTATTCATGAGAATCTAAGATGCTGTTTGTTTTTCTTCAAAAGCTCTTCCCCACCTCTTCATCTGCGCGCTTGCAGACACGGGAAGAGCTTTTGAGTGCGCAGACTGTTTGATTTTTGAAAGACGTTTCATTAAAAAACGTCTTCCTGAGGTCTGCGTGGAAAAGATGTGGATTTACCACTTCTTAACCTCTTCTCACTTCTCCTTTAATCCCTCAATCCTGAAACCTTCACTTCTCCTTTAAACTCTTCGGCCCACCTTCGCAGCCATAAAAGCTCCGACAGCTCCGACAACTCCGACAGCTTCGACACCGGCGAAGACCCGACGAAGACCCACCGGAACCACCCTCACTCTTCGTCGACTTCGCCTTCACCACCTCCGCCACTTTCACCGCCGTTGACCTTTTCTTCTTACCACCATCGATCTTCTTCCCCTCCGCTAGATTCCAGTAGATCTTCTGCAGTTTAGCGTCCACGGAGGAGTGAAACGGATTGTAACCGCCGTTAATGACGAAGGTGGGAAAAGTTGAGGCGCGCGTAGTCCCCGCACAGCTTGTAGGCGGCTATGTCGTAAGCCAACGCAACTTCCTCTGTTACGTCAAAGGTGCCTAACTAGAGCCGAGTCCGGTTCTTGGGTAAACAGATCTCAGCGACCCATTTCCCCTAGTGCCTTAGCCTCA
Source organism: Flaveria trinervia (assembly GCA_025506515.1). Classification (NCBI taxonomy): domain Eukaryota; kingdom Viridiplantae; phylum Streptophyta; class Magnoliopsida; order Asterales; family Asteraceae; genus Flaveria; species Flaveria trinervia. Next base: position 101,189,633 of record CM046448.1, on the reverse strand, counting down.
CGCCCCTGCAGAGCTTCGTGGGTTTGGATTGCTTCATGGGTACGAGCTTTGGACACAAGTAGGTATTGCTTTTAGGAAAGTGATCTGAGCTTGGATCTGAGAATGGGTTAGTTGGTTCAACCCGAATGATGAGATGGGTTGGTTGTGGTTATGGTTGTAAAGAAACGGGTTTTGGGTGATTTGGTTTATAGTTAGTGATTTGGTTTAGTATTTTGCACATGTTAAAAAAACAAACAATTTTTTTCTTACAGACTGCAGACGTTTGGTCCATTTTTTCTGCTACGCAGATATTTTTCTGCAGAAAAAACAAACAACACCCTGTTAGGTTATCACATATTTTGTGCAACATGGAATGTACATATATATGTACTAGAGGTTAAACAATAACAAATGATCATGATATTCTTTATCAACATTGTTATTTGAATTTGAATAAGAACCGTGTAATTAAGGTGAAACAAATAATTGTTCCGCAAACACACCATGTTAGGTTATTGCCGTTTAGGTGATAAAAGAGATTTGTAATGTGTAAAAAATCACTGGATAAAATTATTTATAAGAATCTAAGTTATAAACTTAAATTAATTTTTTTTTGTAAGCTTAATTTTACTTTTGTTGAACGGCTGCTACTGATATTATAAGAAAACCTCTTGCTGGAAAAGGAGTTTGAAGACCTGACCTTGCATGGAAAAACAAACACCAAGGAAAACAAAGCCAACATTCCCGCTGCTACCATCATAGCAGCATGTATGCATAACAACTAGAAACCATAGAATTAAGAAAAACATGAAGCAGGTGCACAACATTATTTGGTCCAGCTTATAGAGTTGTGGTTTGATCTGTGAAATCTACGAGAATAACTGGACCTTTATATCTACAACAGTTTTCTCGATGGGGATTTTAACTTTCTTGAAAACCACTATTTGAAGTAGAATAGATGATTGCAACCATTAGCTTCTTTGCTGTTTTGGAAACCGATGCCAAGACAGGCTAGGAGAATAACGTTTGACAAGTGTAAGAGTTAAAAAACTCAAAACTGCTACACAAAGACACCCGATCCCAAAATTTTAATTTCATTAAAAATCAAGTGAATAGTATTTATAATGATGTATGATATATAGTGTTTTCAGTGATTTTGTGTTTCAGATGAACTTAAGACAAGATCAAATTCAAAGTAGACATGCAAGAAGCCAATAATAAATGTAGGCATGTATCTTATATAATTTATAATTTGTTACACATTAAGCTATTATTGTTATGAAATGCAATTACAAAAATAATATTGCAAGTACACTCAACATCTTAGATGATGTGGGGATAACATTGCGATTAGTTAAGAGTGATTAGCATTTAGCAATATCTTGGACGAGTATTTCTGTCAATGAAAAAGTAAACGTTAACTATAGGGGTGTTTTGGCTATGCATTTGAAATTGTTTATGTGATGTTGAAGATAATATACTGTAATAAATGTATGGACGTATTTCTGCTGTTTGAAGGGGTAATAATCTGATATATCAGATCAGATGTTTGAGTGATAGGTATAGGTGATTCCTTGGCCCTTGGATAATCAGTTTGCAAAACGAGAAAATTTTAAAACATACCTGTGGTATATTTGAATACAATTTATAACTTTTTTGGGTGTTCTTTTTTTAATTGTTTTTTATTGGCAGGAAAATATGATGATGAAAGAACAACTAAATGCTCTAATTCAGGAGAACTCCCTGTTGAAACGAGCTGTTGCAATTCAACATGAGCGTCAAAAAGAATTTGATGATAGGGGCCAAGAGTTGCATAACCTCAAACAGATGGTATCTCAATACCAGGAGCAGTTGAGAACTCTTGAGGTCAGACTGTCTTTCTATTCTGAAAAAGAGAACTCGATTCTTATTGTATTAATATAAACTTCTGGTACCATGTTCAACACAAAACTTATTTTTCAAATCCAGAAACTTCCAATAGGAAGTGTTTCGGGTCAATCTGACCCAACCCTGAAGAAATACTGGTTTGACCCGTTAATAAACCCCCCTTACCACCCATCTTTTTACCTCAAATTGTTGTTAATTAATGTACATTCTTTTACAACGGTGCAAATGCCAAAAATACCTTAATAGTGACAAATAAGGGAATCCTATGGGGCCATCAGTACTTTCAACCATATGTCAATTATATTGGGTTGGCCTGTTTTTGGCTGGCAAGCTGGCAGATTGAATCATTATAATATGAACCCGACCCATATATTTATTCATATCAAAGAAATGAACCATAACCTAGAGACCTTAAAATCTTGTAGCCCAATACATGATTGTTTAACCCATCTATCTATATGAGCCTAACGTGTTGACAGGTTGAAATCATGTGCAGATTATGTTTTGTTGTATAAAATATGAAATTTAGTTAGTTGATACTGATTAGTGGCAAAATATGTTTATCCAAATTCTAATCAGATAATATATCCTTTATTGTTTTCCAGGTCAATAACTATTCTCTGACCATGCACCTGAAGCAGGCTCAACAAGGCAGCTCCATGCCCGGGCGTTTCCACCCGGATGTATTTTAATCAAACACAGTTTCCACATAACTTACATCGCTTGGTTTTAAACAACGTGATAGAAAACGATGACGAAAGAATGAGAAGTATACGATAATGATTGGTTGATACGATACTCGAATAATTGTTAAATTGGAAATTTATGTCGGAATCGTTAACTGTTGATGTTTTTCTTGTTTGTATTTGTAACAAGAAGGGGACCAAAAACACCCATGCTTATAATTCCGTTAAAAGACAGCACAGTTTACTCACATGCTGCATGTGATGGGATGGCAAGGGTGATATCTTTTCATCGTGTATTTTATTTCTATTTTTATATATATAGCAAAAACGTTGTTTAACGATGTAATGTATTCAATGTATGGTGTAATGGTTTATCAAAGAGACGCGATATAGCCTACTTGTTTCATAATCTGATAATGAAGAATTATTTAAAAGAAGTGTTTTCACACATTATTTATCAGTTAAAGTTATTTTAGACAATGGTTTAAGCAACACCAAACGTATTCGCTATTGTCGTACTAATGTAAATTTGAAATATATTCACTAGATTCTTGTAATAGTTTATAATTTACTACAATGGTGCCTGCGTAATGGGACGGATGATATTTTACATCTAACATGTGTTTTTATATTTTGTCGGATGATATTTTACATCTAACATGTGTTTTTATATTTTGTTATTCTTCTAGTAGTTTTACAAAAAGTATTCTTATAATTTTTTCAAACTTAAAATTAAAATATCAAATAAATGGGTTTTGTAATGTACATTTATCAGTTAAGTTATTTTAGACAAGGTTTAAGCTAACATCAAACGTATTTACTATTGTCGTACTAATTTGAAATATATTCACTAGATGCTCGTAATAGTTTATTATTTGCTAGAATAGTGCCCGCGTAATGTGGCGGAGCGACACTTTACATCCAGCATGTGTTTTTATATTTTGTTATTCTTCTAGTAGTTTTACAAAAAGTATTTTTATGTTTTTTTCAAACTTAAAATTAAAATATCAAATAAATGAGTTTTGTAATGTACATTAATCAGTTAAGTTATTTTAGACAAGGTTTAAGCTAACATCAAACGTATTTACAATTGTCGTACTACTTTGAAATATATTCACTAGATGCTCGTAATAGTTTTTATTTGCTAGAATAGTGTCCGCGCAATGTGGCGGAGCGACACTTTACATCCAACATGTGTTTTTATATTTTGTTATTTTTCTAGTATTTTTACAAAAAGTATTTTTATGTTTTTTTCAAAGCTAAAATTAAAATATCAAATAAATGGGTTCTGCATGATTATTTGTATATTTACACATTAACTTATTATACTTCACAAAATATAGATTGGTTCAGCAAAAAGTTTACACCACAACATTAAAAAAAAAGTAAAAGGTCATTTTTATTCCTGACGTTTTGTTGAATTTGTTATTTCAATTCAAAAACTTTTTTTTTGCCATTTCAGTCACTGTGGTTTACCAAATGTTATCATTTCCATCCACTCCACTAACTCCGTTAAATTCTCTGTTAAATATTAATGTATTTTAGTCTTTTTAACACCCTAATTGTCCAACTAAAACAAAGTTAATCAATAAAATATTCAATTAAAACTAAAAGAAAAATATAAACAACTAGTGAGACCAGATACTTCAGTTTAACAGTTTTGATTCACGTTAACTAGTTTAGAAACCTGTTTAGTCGTCTACTACACGTGTTGTATGAAAAAGTTAAATAATAATAATTTAGTATTATTAAAAATTTAAAAATAATTTTTTGAGATAAAAATATGCTCAAAGTTATATATAATTAACCATTAAGTAATTAAAAAATAACAATAATTTTTCAAACTTTCGTTTTTAAAAAAGTTTTGCTTTAAAAAAATATTGATTTTTTAACTTTCCAAAAAAATTAGTAGCGGCGACGTAACAGGAGTATCAACGGCGACGATGCTCAGCTCGTGGTTTTTTGCCGGTGGTCGGTGACGATGCGTGGCTGTGGTGGGTGGTGACGTCCGCGGGTGGTGGTTGTGGTGGAGCTAGATGGTGGTGGTGGCTGTGGATGGTGGTAGTTGGTGGCGACGGAGTGGGAGTCGCGTGGAGGGCCGGAGTCGGAGTCGCGTGGATGGTGGTTGGAATTGTGTGGAGGGAAAGTGAAGGAGATGAGGCTGGACTGACTGTCTCGCGTATATCTTTTAGCATTAGCGGCGACGCGTCGCCGCTAATGGTTTTTGTACTTTTTAATTATAGCCATTAGATCTAATGGCTGATGAACGGCCAGATCTAAGTCAGTAAAGTATACTAAGGATCGCCAATCTTTAGCGGCGACTTCTCGCCTCTCAAAATGTCGCCACTAAAAGTGTCACCGCTAAAGGCGTGGTGGCCGCTATTGTTAAGGATTCTTGTAGTGATAGTCATATGACTATTTAAGTAATTTTCCCTTCTAAAAATGTCCATTTGACCACATTTTCCCCTCCAAATGTCGGTTTAAACAAGTAATCCTTAAAAATGTCCATACACAACAGAGTCGTCTTCAACCATACATAGGTCATCCGAACCCAAGATGAGCGGCTCAGATATCGTGTCTACATAGGGTCGTTACGAAGGTTCCTCTAAACAAACTTACGTCGTCCAAACCTTCGTAAGTTTTTCAAACAAACTTATATTCGTCTGAACTTTCGTAAGCTTGTCTGAACAAGCTTACAGTTGTTCGATCCTTCATTAGTTCATTTGAACCTTTGTAACGATCCTATTTAGAATGTGTCTTCGTCTGAATGACTTATTGTGGGTTATTGTGGGTTTGGACTGACCTTTTGTAGTTGGAACACCCATGTTAAGGTTGGGATTGTATGGTGGATGAGTTGATCAAATGGACATTAAAAAAGTTAATCAAATGAGCGTTTTTAGAATTTTTCCCTAATGAGAAATGTACTAAAGCGTACAAGTCAAAACTCCTTACATGATAAAAATTTTCGGACAAGATTATCATGTAAGGGATGAAATTATTTACACAAAGACAAAATTATCATGTATGGATGGAACAATCACGCATGAAGTATTATGTATTGCGAGGTAATTTTATATTCATGTGATTATTTAATGCAATTATAATCTTTTTAGGTAATTTCACTTTGTATTAAAACAAAACTTTGTATATATTTTAAACTTTATACTACTAATTAAAACTTACCTAAAAGTATACCTCAAATAAAAGTTGTTTCTTTAAAACCGAATATAAATAAAGTAAATGATTAAAGATTAACAAACTCATTGTGACTAAAACTTAACATTAATCATATAGTTTTGGTTTAGTCCAATAATATTATTAAAATCATGTTGTAAATAATCTTTATGACCTAAAGTTAATCAAAGTAAGAGTGACTCCCAAGTGTTTGTTTTTAATCCAACAGCTTTGCAATGGTGATGTTATGTTAGTTATTTGTCTTGTTAATCTTGTAAATATTTGTAATAGTACGTGAAGTAATTTTGATGGTGTAATATCAGATATCTTACCGCTAACCTAATTAATATGTCACACTGATTTAATGATCATCTAGACAAAGGGCCAACTTATGCATTTGTTCAAAGAAACTTTCATTGGTAGAATCAATAACGTTCTCTGGCTTTTGAAACATACATTACAGTCGGTGGTGTTAGGCAATGACATGTATAATTATGTTTCGGACCCATATGCAACTGTACACATCAAAAGCATGTGAAACAATAACACGATGATGTGTTCCCGAGACTAAAGAGAAGGATAAAATAGAAAGAGAGCACATTGTTATTTACGTATATGTAAAGATTTGATAACAAAAATATTATTGTGGAATTTAGATATACTTGCTTATACAGATTGATGACATTTAGTTTACATAAATATTTAACAAAATTGTAAATTATTAGTAATATAAGATGTCCTTCATCACGTGTTTTACCTAATTCACATGAATGTCTTTAAAATGGTAGTGAGCGGTAGAGGGGTTCCATATGAGAAAGGGAAGCTTGATTCATCGTGTGGTCCATATACATACAATATAGATTGGTACCCTACAAAGTTCATTAAAATTCAACTTGAGACTTTTTTTATTGACATAAATAATTAATTAAAAAGGTAAATAACTTCATCAAATTTACACTATTAAACGTCATTTAGTTCTCAGTTATTAATTTCCATTATGATGGATAGATACGTACATATACGGACTACACATAACCAGTTAATTACTATACATATATAACTACATGCATCAAATTTACATTTTTTTCATAAATGGCAACACACACGTACACCCTATCTACGATCTACTTTCAAAATTTATTTATTGTTCATTTTATAATACTTTAACCGTCACATAAACATTACATAACAAAAACAACAAATTAAAGTCATTCATGTAAAAATAAGTATATATATACATCCAAGAAACCAACAACTAATGTGGGAAGAAAGTGATTCCAAATGAACTAATAATTCAAGAATCTCATAGTTCTAGAGACCTACAAAACAACACATACATATGTATGTAGTCTATAGGCACACATATATACACATGTATATATGTGTAGAGAGAGAGAAAGAAACAGAAACGTACATTAAAGAAACCTTTGGCCATGAATACCAATAATTTACTTATTTTTCACCTGCAATATGTAATTAAAAATCACAAGAAAAAAAGTGCTACACTGTGGTTTCTGAACATGATTTTAAAGTAAAAATTTAAACTTTCTGGATCTTGATTAAGAAAAACAAAAAAAGAAGCTAAAATTAAGAAAATCAACCTAAATTAACGCACAA